>JAMAJT010000001.1:0-255597 GCA_023628915.1 Trichomonascaceae sp. Y4102 | reverse complement strand
TACAAGCGTGAGGCCGAACCTGAGGCTGAGCCCGAGTGGCACAGACTTGCCATGGGTCAGACCAATTACAAGCGTGAAGCCGAGCCCGAGTGGCACAGACTCGCAATGGGCCAGACCAACTACAAGCGTGAGACCGAGGCTGAGCCCATTGCCGAGCCGGAGCCGGAGCCCGTTGCTGAGCCTGAGGCTGCCAACTAGATGGTTGACCCATTAGTTGACGATGTCACTGATAACGACCCATCGCCAGATCCAATTCCCAATTCTTCTCTTTTCGTTTTTAGGTCCCAATTGATTCACTTTTCTTGTAATGGTATTTCGCCTAGTCCATGTGGTGGACCCGATGTTAGGGCTGCTCGACTTAACCTAAGACTTTGTGGTCTTGGACGTCTACTGCATGCCTAGCTCCCAAGTGGCCATCAACTCGCCGAGCTGGGGGTTTCTGCGTCTCAAAGTGTAGGTCTCCTTGTTTCGCTTCCCTTGTGCCCTGGTGGTATGTATGTATGACTAACAAGCAATTCAGACCTCGTGCAGGATGCAGATCTCGACTGGCTGACCTGGAAACTGCTGGTCTACCGAGCACTGCACCAGTACTACGGTGTGTCTGGCGAAGCAATTCCTGTCGACCTGCTGAAAACTGACGGACCTGAAGTGTACATCCGAGTACCTGGCCCCGATTTGCGTAAGGTCCAGGCTGCTCTGACCGCTGTCAACTCCATGATTGACTCGGGCTCCTATGGCACGGTTTCGGCTCAGCTGTCGATAGTCGGAGCCGCCCCGTACTTGGCGTCTTTAATCGATTGATTGATCCATGGTTAGTGTCTTTTGCGCAGTTGCTCCTCTGGGCCATCCATCAGCTGGCGATGGAGCAACAGTGATCCATGTTGGGTGTTAGTGTCTTGTGCTTCTCTTGCTTTGGAGCTGCTGATGCGTTCGTCTCGGCTGGCTGCCACTTCCTTGGCGTCCCGTCTCATTTCGTCTAGTCGTCGTTGTCGGTCGTCGTGGGTTTTTGTATCATCTTTCTGCTCATCTCGTCGGTCATATCGTCGGTTAAAATCTCTTCGTTTGTAGTCTCGTCTGTCTCGCCTGTCGTAATCTTGTCGACGACGCTCACCCATGGGTGACCTATCCCTATCAGACTGATGGCTGCGTTTCTCTCTGGGATCGCTTTGCCTATCTCTGCCTGGGCCCTCTGCCGCTGCTCGCTTCCTCGCCATCCTTCTTGCCTGCTCCATCTGCTGCTTCTTCATTATGGCCATAGGATCAGCCAGAAGCTTCTTTTCCAGATCTTTGGGTCCCTGATCTGCGATTGCCTTCTCAAACACATTGAGTCCAGGCTTGGGGCCGTCTTCCTTCTCCTTGATGAGTTGACCGTCATCCATGCGCTTGCGTCCTAAAAGATAGTCGTCTTTCGACTCTGTGTTGACAGACGCCTGGCCGATGCCTCCTTTGCCATACATCCACTCGAGGTTGCGAGCATTCTTGTCTCGGGTGGTGCCTGCTGCTCTGGCTTGCAGATCCAATAGCTCGTTTCGCTCTCGCTCGAGCTTGACCTCCTGCTGGTACTCTATAATCTTTCTGCGCTCATCTAGTGCCTCTTGCTCTCGCTTGGCGACTATTGCTTGGTTTTTGAGTCGGCCTGTATGCCAGGACTTTTTGATATTCAAGTCTCCTGGCATGTTGTTTGTTTTTAAGTGTGGGGCACAGAGACACACTAGATAATTAACCTCTGTAGACATTGAATTGTCAAGCCGTCACTGTTTAAATACATAGAATAATCACTATGATTTGATTCAACTGCCGAGACATAAATCACGCCCCTGGACGTATTTCTAAAATCAACCTGCCATGAAGAAGAGCGCTAAAAAAAGAAAAAAAGCACATGCAAGTGAAGCTTAGCTAATGTCGCCGCGTAGCCGTAACAGCGTACAGCTGCCTGCTGCATGAGCTAAACAACAATAACCTCTACCAGACTCTCATTCAAAAAGGCACTTGTACGCAGACTCAATCAAAAGGCAAAGGTACAGCCCCAAAAATGAGGTTGCTCAAAGCTCTGGCCATTGGCCTGCTGCCCCAAGCATTGATGGCGAAGGACGTCTCGGTGAGCATATCAGAGAAGGATCTCGGCATCATGATGGCGCTCGACTACTTTCCCGATAGTACCGTGGCGCTTTTTGTCAATGGAGAGGGCAAATTATATAGGTCCGACGACGAGGGCGGAAAATGGAAATCACCAAAGCTCAAGTACCCAGCGAAACTCGACGGCACAGCTCCCATTGTGTTCCACCCATACGATCCAAACGTGGCCATCATATTCACTGATGCTGATGAGCATCTAATAACAAAAGACCAGGGAAAAACCTGGAAACCGTTCAAGCTGACGAGAGGCCAGATGTTTGAAGCCAAGTTCAACTCACAACGACAGGACAATATCCTCGTCAACGTTGTGAACAACGATGGGTCCAGCCAAGTATTCTACACCACAGATCAGTTCAAATCAAATGCCAAAGAGCTCCAAAATGAAGCCATCCGCCAGTGTACCTGGGCATTTGCCAACAAGGAGTTTGAGTCGTCAATTGAGCCTCTGACCATGGTATGTGTGGCGGGTAGCGATCGCAAACTGGTCACTACAGCAGACTATGGCAGACAGATGGAGACGGTACGCATCGACGACAAGGACGTCACTGGTATCGTTGGCGTGGGAAGCGTCTCTGCGTTTCTTACTGGCGCTTTCGAGGCCAGTCCCAACGAGCCCAAGCTCATTGTGACCAGAGATGCTATTCGCTGGACCATCCCCAAGTTTCCCGAAATGGACTCGGTAACCGGGTTTACGATCCTACCGTCGAGCAAGCACTCGCTGCACGTTGACGTGGCCAGTAACGACGAAAGCACGCTCTACGCATCCAACTCGATGGGAACATCGTTCAGAAAGCAGCTAGAGGGCATCTCGCGGTCTAGGACCGGACTCGTCGACCTGGAAAACATTGAGAACATTGACGGGATCATGATGGCCAACGTGGACGTGAAGATCGAGGGCCAGCGGTTGAAAGACCGCCGGTCGATGATGACCTTTGACGACGGCAGAAACTGGGAGGTGCTTCGCATCAAGGACTGTCCTCCTCACGAAGACCGGTGCCATCTCAACCTACACAACATGCTGGATCAGCGAAATGCTGGTCGGATCTTCTCATCGCCCACCCCGGGCCTCATTGCGGGAATTGGTAACCCTGGACGCACGCTGGGCGACCGTCTGGATGGAAATCTCTATGTATCGGAGAACTCGGGCATCACATGGACCCAGGCACTCGATGGACCCCATCTATACGAGTTTGGCGCAATGGGAACAATTCTCGTGGCTGTTCCCGACACCATCACTAGTGCGCTGCGCCTCTCCACCGATAGGGGCCGCACATGGCAGGAGGCCAAGCTCAAGACCCCAGTCCAACCGATAATTCTCACCACCAACCCCAAGTCGGCTACGACCGATTTCATCCTCATAGGAGTGGATCCAAAGACTGAAACAACGCTGACCATCACCCTCCGGCTGAGCCTGTATAAGCGGATCTGTGACGATCCTGGATCCGACGGCGGCCGCGATTTTGAAAAGTGGTACGGCAGGTACGACTACATCAACAATGAGCCGGTTTGTCTGATGGGCCGCAAGGAGCAGTTTTTCCGCAAGAAGATGGACGCAGAGTGTATTGTGGATCCCAGCACCAAATTCAAAACCATTTCGGAGGACTGCCCCTGTACTGAAGACGACTTTGAGTGCGACGAGGGTTTTGAGTGGTCCTTCTCTGAGCACAAGTGTCTGCCGGGCGAGGAGCTTAGCAAGGAATGGAGCAAATGCACCAAGGGGCAGACGATGGAGCGCTCAAAGGGATACAGCCTGATTCCGGGCGATACCTGCAAGCGTAGTGAGGGAAAGTCGCTCGATGGCGTCGAGAAAGTCACATGCAAAGGAGAAGACGACGACTTCCACAATAACCCGCCCAACAACGTCGGCAAAGAGATTACCAGTACTGGGTATGCAATCGAAGGCAAGATTGTGGACTATTTCTACCTCAAGGCCGATGCAGAGTTCCCAGGCGAGGAAACCGTCATGGTGCGCAACGAGTTTGGCGATGTCTTTGTGTCGCACAACCAGGGCTATGAGTGGGAGCAGCCGCTTCTGAGAGAAGAGATTGTGGCGCTGCATCCGAACCCGTACTTTCCCAGCGTTGTTTTTGCCATTACTGTTGATGAGAAACTCAAGGTGACCACCAACCGAGGCCACAAGTTTAGTTCTCTGCCTCTTCCCGGTCGGCCAAGCCAGGATTTGCGGTTCAAGTTCCATCCTGATGATCCCAGCAGAGTTATTATTGACGGTCTCCAGGAGTCTTTTTACTCTGTCAACGCGGGCAGCCGGTGGCAGCAGCTAGGCTCGTCTCTCTCAAGATGTGCGTGGATTGGCAGCAGACTCAAGTACCATAAAGATGATGACAAGCTCATTTTCTGTGAGCGCAACGACAAGGGTTCCAAGACTCTAGTATCAAGCTCCAACTACTTCAAGTCAGAAACAGAGCATCTCGAGGACATTGTGGGATTTGCACTAGAGGAGGAGTTTATTGTGGCTGCCAAGCTCGATGACAAGGGCAAGGAGCTACTTGCGTTTGCGTCTGTGGACGGGAAAACGTTTGCAGAGGCCCGGTTTCCGTCCAACTTCAAGATTGACCACCAGCAAGAGTACACGCTGCTGCAGTCAATCACGCACGCCATTTTCATGCACGTGACCACGTCCAACCGCGAGGGAGGCGAGTATGGGTCGATTCTCAAGTCGAACTTCAACGGCACAGATTATGTCATGTCGCTGGAGAACGTTAACCGGGACAAACATGGATTTGTTGATTTTGAGAGGATGCAAGGGCTCGAGGGTATTGCGCTGGCAAATATTGTGGCGAACCCTAGCGATGTTGGAACTGGAAAGAAACTAAAGAGTATGATTACACACAACGACGGATCCACTTGGTCGAACATCCCTCCTCCAGCAATGGCTGCAGATGGTAAGCGGTACTGCTCCCGAGGAGAGTCGCTAAAGCAGTGTTCGCTGAACCTCCACGCCTACACTGAGCGAGACGACTACCGTGACTCGTACTCATCGCAGTCTGCCATTGGGCTGATGATTGCAAACGGCAATGTGGGCGAGTTCCTAACCGATAAGGAGGACTCGAATACATTTCTGACAAGAGACGGTGGAGTGACGTGGAAGGAGGTCAAGGCTGGCAACTACCTGTGGGAGTTTGGCGACTCTGGGTCGGTCATTGCGTTGGTGTCGAACCGGCGCCCCACCAAACTACTCCACTATACCCTTGACGAGGGCCAGTCGTGGAACGACTTTGAGTTTGCGCCCGAATCTGTCACTGTTGAGGATATCACCACGACGCCCTCTGATACCAGCCGCAAGTTTTTGGTGTTTGCTAAAACCGTAGAGGACCACCGGTCTGTTATCTACAGCGTCGACTTCACAAACATATACCCCCGTAGGTGCATTGTGGACAGTGGCAATGACGCCAAGGATGATTTTGAGCTATGGGCGCCATTGAACCCCAAATCCGAGATTGGCGAGTGCCTCTTTGGGCACCAGGCTATGTACCACCGCAAGAAGCTCGACCGCACTTGCTACATTGGATGGGATCCCACAAACAAGGACATTCTACGGCCCCATGTTTTGCTCAAAAACTGTTCATGCACGCGAGAAGATTTCGAGTGCGATTTCAACTACTACAAGGCCAGCGACGGAACATGCAAGCTGGTCCCTGGATTTTCGCCTCCTGACCATGCTGCTGCCTGTAGTGAGAACCCCAAGATGATTGAGTACTTCGAACCCACGGGCTATCGTCGTATCGGCATGAGTACATGCCAGGGAGGCATGGAGCTCGAGAAGAGCATTGCGCATGCGTGCCCTGGCCGCGAGGCCGACTTTGATCGCAAACACGGTACTCTTGGATGGTTCAGCATTCTACTGATTGTTGTGGTTCCCCTGGCCATGGCGGCTGTCACGGGATTTATTGTTTGGGATCACTTTGCCAAGAAGTATGGCCAGATTCGCCTTGGAGACGACGAAGCCGAGGAGCAGAGCCTTGCCATGAGGTACGCTGTTGTCGGCATTGCTGGTGTGATTGCCGTCGCGTCTGTTATCCCTGGGATTGTACGTAGGGTTTACCAAAGAATCCAGGAGCAATTCTTTGGATCTCCTCGCACGCGCCTTAGCCAAGCATATGTTCCTGTTGACGTTGACGACGATGAAGATTCGTTTCTAAACGACGAAGATGATGACGTCGAAGACGCAGAGGAACTCGAAGACGACCACTTTGAGCCATGAATTTTTTAACGAAGTTGACTAATAAATTACATTACGCTAGTTTTTGGCCTTTTTCTTGGGAGGCTTGGACTCTTCTTCTTCATCCTCTTCCTCATCCTCCTCATCTTCTTCATCCTCAATGTCGTCATAGGGATCGGCATCAGGGAATTGATGGGCAATGTAGTAACTGATGGCATTGTTAAAGATGTCGTGGGCAAGCAAGGGTCCAATCTCAGACGTGAAAGGTCCGAGGGCGTTCTCCTCATCCTCATTACCAGTGTACTTGAACCACTCAAAGAAGCTGGGCTCGCCTTCGCTAGAAAGCTGCTTCTTCCACTTGACGGTCACGGGCTCAGACAGCCAAGTATCCTCCGAGCTTTCGAGCAGAGAGAGGACACCGTTCTCCTCCTCCTGCTCCTCCTCCTTGGGCTTGCCATTGGACTCTCCCTCCTTCTTTGTGAACTTTTTGGTGAGCTTCACGTCTGCCAATTTGTCGTTGTCGCCAAATTCCATGTGGATGGTAAAGTACTTGGTGTCACCGTCCTGGCCGTGTTCAACGTGGAAATCTTTCAAGTGATCAAAGACTTCCTGGTCATCTGCAGTCAAGTACCCGTCAAGTAGGCCGCTTCCACTCATGACATCGGACCAAAACTGGGGAATCTTCTTGGCCAATTCGCGTCTTTCATCGTAAACGGGCTTGAGCACCTCCTTTGAATACTGGTCGATCTTGTCTTCAGCAGCCAGCTGCTGCTTGAAAACGTTGCGCAGGGAACTGACTTGCTCGGAGCTCAATTCTTTGGAGGCCATTTTGTATGCGTTTTTCTTGTACGGTCTGGAAATTCTTAAGGAATTTTTCAGGTACCTTTAAATATTCTTCTCCCCGCCCGCGCGCGCCTGACGTAAAACCCCTTGCCCATAGACTTTTGGACCAAAACGTAAATAACGTACAATGCAAGATAATGTATTAATTCTTAGACCGGCTGCGCCGAGTCAGCTGTGGCAGTGTCAATGGCACCTTTAGCGTGACCTCCTTGATGCTAGGATCTGTGTAGCCTAGAGCCTTGAGTTTGGTTGCAGACATGGGTTTGACACTGCAGCCCAGAGTTCTAAAGAGATCCGCAATCTTGAGGGCCTTGAGAGACAGCTCATTGACAAACATCTGGGCGTTGCAGGTGAAGTTTTCTAGGTGCAAAACTGTACACAAAAAGTAACACAGGAGCTTGGTCTCATGGGCAGGATCCACAGCAAAAGAACGGTCCTTGGATTTGCCGACTGCACCTGCCTTGGACGTGGTAAACTGCTTGATCAGCTGTCCGAGCAGGTAATCCGGCGGGCTCCCAAGCACCTCTGCCAATTTCATTCTGTTAGTAACCCGCTTGTTTTTGTAGAGCCCAAGTAGAAGCGCAGCATAGTATATAAGCTTGACGCGGTCCTCCTTGTCAGCAGCGGAACCAGTGTCCAAAGTAGAGTCCAAATGGTTGCGCAGATACTCGGAACCTGTCTTTGGAAGCAGCAAGAAACGAGCCTCCGGGTCGGACTCGACCAAAATGTCTGCCACTTGAATAGTGTCCCATACTTGTTGCGACATAAGTCCGTCAATGATGGGGTATGCTTCGTGGACGTTGTTGGTCTCGAGGTTGTGAGGAGGAATGGGGCGCGCTGCGTCGGTCGCAGTACCGGTGATGCGTTCTTTGAATGTAGGTAGGTTAGAGGTGGTACCGCTGACGGTTCCCACGATGGCACTCTCGACATCAGCCAGCTGGTCAGCCTCGATTCTATTCTTTTGCTCGTTACGAATAGCCTGCTTAGCCTTTCGAGTTCCAAACGCCTCACCAAGCGCAGCGCGATGAGCAGAGTTCACAATCTGTTCAGACTCTTGTCGAATCCGTGGGCCCTTGTATGCCAGTTTGGACTTGACTACACCCTTCATACTGATAAGAGGTGCGGGCACGAGCTGGACGGTGTTGGAGTCCTTGTTGTATAGTGCCAGACAGAATTGGCTGGCGCTCTCATCTTGGAATCCAGTGTAGTCCATTTTGTCTGATTCGCCATGGATCATGTATGGTCCGTTCTTGCCCTTTTGGTATACTGAAAAGTCTGTGGATTCGGGAACAGAGATGCCCGAGATCTCTCCCACAATAGCGCGAGCGCCGTGTTTGACCTCAGAGACCTTTATGGCCTTCTTGGTGGCTTTGGTATCAGCGGCACGGTCGCTGCTGCCGTCTTCCCTTGGTCGTTTGTGGCCCATTGTTTGTAGTTCAGTTTCGAGCAGCACCAAAAATCAAAATATTTCAGTTGACACAGCCGCACCTGTCCATGCAAGGGCCATGATATGAAAACACACTACCAGATTCTCGGTCTAGACTGGAATGGCGACCTGATAGATCAGTCGCAAATTAAAAGTGCCTATCACGAGGCGCTGCTGTCCTCACACCCCGACAAGCAAGCACCAGCGGTGCGGCAAGCGAATCATCACTCGGTTCAAGATATAAGAACAGCCTACAAGGTGCTTTCGGAAAACCAACAGGGGTACGTGGAGTTTCTTCAAAAGAGGCTTGGCCATGGTACAAAACTGGTTCCAGTAGGAGGTGAGATTGTGGATCTGGACGATATGTTGCTGGATGATGTCACCGACCCGGACTGCTACAGATGGACGCTCGACTGCCGGTGTGGCGACGGGGAGGGCTATTTTGTGAGTGAGCACGACCTTCAAGAGAATGGTATGGCGTCGGAAATCAAGATCCCATGTACTGGGTGTAGTCTATGGATCGTTGTCCACTATGCACATGCAGACGAATAGTCATTAGTTAAATAAATAGATTACAGAGTTGTCGTGTCGTCAAGTTACGCCCATAGGACCCGACCATCATAGCTGTCTGTCATTGTCATGGAGTGTTTTTTCTCCAAAAGACTGAAACCCTCTGCTTCTGCTTGCTTCTGGTCGTCGAGCGTCGCAGTGGTTATCTCGTTGTTACGCTCAAGCTCCTGAGTCCCCTTGATCTTCTCTGCCTTAACGAGAGGATTGTTCTCAGCATCAAGGAGCGCTTGCAAACACTGTCCAACCGCCTCGATATCGTTTAGTAGTGTGACGTGGTCTCTTTCGGTCTTGACTTTGGCAACTACAGGGAATCCGACACCTTCGGGCATTAGGTTCTTGCGGTACACAACTCCATCTCCAGCTCCAAACAAAAGATGGTCGTAATCACCATCGCGAATTCCCTCGAGTCCCTCAACCTTTGCAGCTCTCAGCGTGGGCACACTCTCTCCGTACAAGCATGCCATGGGTGGGTACTGCAGATCCGGGCGCGGGAACAGCTCGTGTTTGAACTTCTTGGTTCGCTGAAGTGTACGCTCAAGGTAGTCGTATGCCACATCAAAAGGAAGAGGATCCTCCTTCAAATCGTTCAGGGGGAACAAAATGGTGTCGTTGATCGGCTGAAGCAAATTGTTGGTGCCAGACTTGATCCGGTCAGAAGACGTCTTAATCAGCCCTGAGGACTTGCTAATAAGACGATCAGAAATATCGGTGGCTTGGTGACGGATCGACTGGAACGCAGTTTCGTTTGCATGTGAATTCTCCATTGCTGTAGCTGACTGTTTCAGCGGTTTATGAGATGAGTTCTGCTTGTGTGCCCGGCGTTGTGCCTCGGCCATAAACTTAGCCTTGGCTGCACGGCTCACATAGGGACTGAGGTCGTATTCCACCCAAACCTTGGGGTCGTAGTAGTCGAGATCAAACCTCTTGGATGGCTCTTTGGCATCGACAAAGCATTTTCCGTCCAATGGCAAGAACACGAAGGAGCTGCGCATCAAAAAGTTGACTTTGGCGGTGAGCACTCGAGAACTGAACAAAACATCGTCTCCGAATCGAATCGGTCCCAGAATGTTGACACAGGAAGACGGGCTTCCTGCATACAGAACGCCCCGGAAAAGCTCGGGTTCCATGTTTACCGCATGGTGTGTCACGAGACCTCCCATCGAATGGGCAATGACAAAAACGCCCTTTTTGCGGCCCTCTTTCTCCTGCTTCTTCATAATCTTGTGAATGTAGTCACGAAGCTTCTTACTGCTAATATCCAACGAAAGACGCCAGTCGTAGCCAAACTCATGGACGTGGCAGCCCTCGTACTCTCCCAGCTTACGCAGCAGGCGCCGCGACAGGTCCACCGGACCTACATGGCTGAGCATGCCATCTGGATATATATAATTCTCCATTTGGAACTCATCTTTGTCTTCTGGGCCAACGGTCAAGTCGATCCTCCGCATGTTCAGTCCGACCTTGAACGGAATCCATACTCTGCGCTTTGTCTTTGTGTCTCTGAGAATACTGCCTCGGTACCCGCCCATGACAATTACGTCACCGTCGATCTTGGGGACTTCCAGCTTCTTGGAATTGACGGTAAAGTTGCGTTTCAGGCTTTGTTTCACCGTCTTTGAGCGGCTGGTGCCCAGCTGCTTGACTGCCACAAACTGAACGTCTGTTTGAGAGATGGTGGGCTCGAGCGCCGCGAGTTCGGCGATTTTTTCGTCCTCCTTCTTGCGAGAAAACTTGAACTGATCAACTATAGAGATGCTGTGCCTGTTGGTTGAAGTAGAATCCCCCGGCTGTAGACTGGCTGCTTGTCCCAAATCACCGCCACCACCAGACTCTGACGACGACGACGGGCTATGGTCTTTACCTTTGTCATAGACCGACATCCGCTTGAATGCCCGCCTGACATGGCGGGTACCAGGGATCTCTCTGTGTTCCAGAACATTGCCAAACGGCAACGAGAAAGAGAACATTTTGTGCTCCTCACCCTGCATTTGGGCGTCTGCCCGGTCGTCCAGCATGGAAGAAGTCTCAGTCGCACTAGATCGCATAGCCCTACGGGGACACCGGGAACCGCCAATGATCCGACTGGCTTGGTTGAGGTCGCATTCTTGACTGTTTGCCGCCGCCGGGTTCTTTTGTGTGAAATTGGACTCGGCTTGGATCTTCGTGTTTGGGTCGCCGGCGCTCGACATTGTTGTATTTGTCAATTCCGTGCTCATAGTGGCAACGTCTGTTGTACTTTGAGACGGCGACGAGCTTGGTGAAGGAGACGGGGAGCTCGAGTCGACGGGTGAGGGAGATCCCCGAGACGAATTGGAGTCGGACACAGACTGGCGGGCGGCCCTAGCCGAGGTTTCTACCGAGGAATGCCGTCCGGCGTCTTCATCCACGCTTGCGCGAGGCTTGACAAAACCCTTGAGTTTTGAAATTGTTTCTTTCATCTTTCATTGGAGTCCATCCAAGAGGTAATGAGCGAACAGAAATTTGATGATCGTCTGCCAGATTCGGGCAAATAAGGCTGAAGAGCATCCCTTTACTCAGCCTTGACCATTTTGGTGGTTAGCGGGAGTGGCGCTCGAGCCGATCCGTAAGCCGGCCCAAAATTCAATCGGGTTCGGGTACGGCATTTTGCGTGTGCCACCAAAAGCTTAATTGACACTGGCATTCAGGGACAGAATATTTAGTGGGCAGCAAGGGCAAGGAGTTGGATGTTACGCGAAAATGGCCCAAAGTGGCCAACCGATAACCTTTAACTTCAGCCTTCTCGGCCGATGACGGACTGAAGCATACATTTTTTACATGTAACAATACCAATCCATAGAAATACATAAAAAAGTACAGATAATGAGCAAAGTAGTTGCGACAAACACAGCTAAAGGTGGCCGTCAAACAGATGGGTTAGTGGGTGGTCGGGAGCAATGAACGGGCGCTGGGACTCATAGGGCTGAGTCTCCTTGTGGTGGGCCTGGAACTGATGGATGTACCAAGTTTGCCAGTGTACGGCGCCTTCGCGGCGACGATGGTGTAGCTCGATCCAAGCCTCACAGCGCTCGCAATATCCCTGCAAACGAAGTGGGTCGCCGTCAGTTCCCCCTCTAATGACACGAGGAAGAGGAACAAGGGTCTTGGTGCGCTGCGACACTCCGTGCTTGGACTTGAAGTGATGGGCGTACGAGTGGTTGCGCAGCTGGAGCCACAATCCACATACATCACACCATCCATGGTTGTCGTCGTCAGTGGGAAGACGACGAATGAACACTGGATCGTACAGAGTGCGCGTAGGCTCTGCACCCAGGTACGAACGGTCATTGACGATATAAGACTCTCTGGGAGGCAGCTGGAATTCCTCGGCGCGGTTCTGGATGGATGCAAAGGGAAGCCCGTAGCGCGTGAGAATCTGTACTCCCTTTGAGGTGTGAGTCAGGTTGTCAGGGATATCGTAGCGCTCTTTGGTCAAGCGCTGAGACTTTGGAGGCAACACGCGCTCAGGAGGAAGCGGCACACTGAGCATCAGCTTGAGCACTTGTAGCTGGGCCTTGGTAACTCGGAGAGTCTTTTTGCCGACAACGATGGGCATCTTTCCATCATTCCCAATGGCCGGGCCCAGCATATCCTTTTCTTTTACTGCCTCACGCTGAGGTAGCACGTTGTACGTGTGCTGGTTCTCATTGTGTCCGAAGAAACCAGGTTCCATGGCCGAGGTAAGACAAGGGTACATGGGGGGTTGGCTGGATTGAACAGCACTCTTGTCTTCAAAGTATATCATGTTTTGCTGGAGCTGGTGTTGATGTTGCTGATACAGATGCTGATATTGGCTTTGGTGCAGGAGGCGCTGCTGCTGCTGCTCGAGGTGTTGTTGAACATGCTGATGCTGGAGATGCTGCTGCTGTTGCTCAAAGATACGCTGCATCTCATGCAAATCGGGAGAATGCTTGTCTACCGAGTACAGCAAACTCAGTCTGCGGTTGGGAGAAGCCATTGTCAAGCAGACACTGAGCCGATGGCTGCTGCCATCAGGGACAGAAGGGTCATTAGATAGGCTGATGGGGTCCACAATCTCAACTTTGGGGGTAAATGGGACAGTCTTAGGACTGTAGGCAATAGAGCGGCCACCAGAGGATGTTGTGCCAAACGCAAACGAAGGGCGGACGTTTCTCATGAGTCGGGTGTCGCACTCTTGCACACTAAGCTGCTTTTCATGTTGTTGCGCCAGTGCAGTGTCAACGAGCTTGGGAGAGTCAACGGGGGCCCCAACGTAGCGCATTTTCTTGTAGTCGGCCAGAGTGTGTGGGTTGAAAACATCCTTGGGCATCTCGAGCACATCATTACACACCTCGGAGAAGTTTAAATCGAAGCTTTCTTCCTCGGCTTTGATTTCAATAGTCTCCTCCTCGACCTTGACTTGGACGGCGTCCAGCGACTTCTCACGAGGGTTTGAGGACAGAGGAGAAGGGTTCGCTGAGTGCCGGGACTTGTGTTTTCCGTTTTCCACCTTTGGGGATTTTTCCTTGTGTTTCTTGTTGTTGACAGCACCCTCCTTGGGATTTGATTTAGGGATGAAGGTAGGGGACCCGTTCTTGGAGAAGGGATCATACTCAGTGATGATGGAACCTGGTGATGTGCCGACAGAGGTCACATAGTGGCTGGGCGACGAGACATGCGAGTCATAAGGATAGGAGTCGAGAATTGAGTGGTAGGTAAACATATCTAGTGTGTATCCGGATGAGTTCAAGCTCGTTGTGAGCCACGACGCACTGCCAGTTTCCATGTCAAAGTTCGGGTCAGTTCCGAGCAAGAAGCTTTCGGGATGGAGTTCGGACATGCGCGATAAGGATTCATCAGAGTTTTTGTCGGTCATTGTCGATGCAATTGAGTCGATTGTTCAGTGATTGAGCAACAAACAAGTTGTGCGCTGCTGCCCGTTGCTAGTAGCTGCTCGTGACAACGCTTGAACAATGCCTGTTCTGCTGCAAGCACAGTCCAAACTAAAAGCGAAGCACTGTCAAGCCAAAGTGGAGAAGTTATGGATTGGCCTGGGAGAAGCGACTTTATATCGAGCAAGCAGTCAGTTGTTTATGGGATTGATCTGTCCATTACCCTTTCTTGAGCCTCACCCTGTTTGGGCAGATTGTCCCAGATAGGAAATCGCCAGCCGCATGCACCCCTCCGTCAACCAAGATCCCCACAGCCTGCACTTAGCTGCGGCTGTTAACCTTTTTGACAGGCATATCGGCCCGATACCACGAAGAGAAACGGATATATTAGAAGATAGATAGACCAGGTGGATAGTAGACCGCAAGCCGATCCACAATGGCAATCACATCTGCGTTTCCGGAGGCGGATCCCAAGCGTGAAGGATACCAGCAAGTACAAGGTGAAGAACGGTATCAAGGCACCACCCACAAGTCCAGCCAGGGCAGGCGACCAGGCGACGACGATTATTACGACGACTCGGACGGATTGAGCATAGAAGAGCGGTTCAGTGGTGAAGCACTGGATACAGGTGCAAACGCACGGACTAACAATGAAGAGAAGTTCACGCCAATGGCTATAGACGACCCATATGCACACAGCGGCGACAATTGGAGGACGCCGGCGAATATCTTCCGCATGGCGGCAGCATACTATGGGTTTCTGATCTTCGGCATGAGTGACTCGTCTATCGGAGCGCTGCTGCCCACGCTGGAGGCACACTACGAGCTGTCCTACCTTGTGGTGTCCACTGCGTTTCTGGCCCCATTCTGCGGGTACTTTATTGCGGCTCTGTGCACAGACTGGATGCACCGAAAGGTTGGCCGGTGGGGAGTATGTGTGATTGGCACCAGCATGCAGCTAATATGCTATATTATAGCCAGTACAGGTCCGCCATTCCCCGTATACGTCATTGGATACGCCATTGCCGGACTGGGCAATGGCACTCTAGAGGCTGGCTGGAACTCCTGGCTCGGCACTCTGGACCACGCTAACGAACTAATGGGACTTTTACACGGATTCTACGGAGCCGGAGGAGTCATTTGCCCTGCGGTGTTCACCGCGATGCTGGAGCAAGGTTACAAATGGAACTATTGCTATTTTGTCATGATTGGCATGAGCTTCCTCTCCGTGACGCTTTCGTTCTTTGCCCACCGCAAGGACACTGCACAAAAATACTGCGACAGTGTCGACGAAGCCAAGGAGAGCGGCGAGAACACAGGTAACCAGAACAGCTCCGTCAGAGATGTGGCGAAGAACACTGTGGTGTGGCTGTTTGCCATTGCCCTATTTATGTACGTCGGAGGCGAGGTGTCGTTTGGAGGCTGGATCTCGACGTTTATGATCAAGATTCGGCACGGAGACCCCGAGAAGATGGGTTACGTGACCACCGGGTTCTGGACGGGTCTTACAATTGGCCGTGTGGTGCTGGGATTCGTCATGGGATATCTTGGATGGTCCGAGCAGCTGTTTGCGATCTTCTACATGGCGTGCGCGATTGCGTTTGTGGTGCTTCTGTGGGTAATTCCCAGCATGGTAGCCGGCGCGATATTTGCTGGTATGTTTGGTCTGGTGATTGGACCTTTGTTTCCCATTGTTATGGTGGTTGCTCTCCAAAAGCTACCACGGCGGCTGCATGTCAGTGGAGTCGGATTTGCTGCCGCAATTGGCGGTGCTGGCGCTGCCATTCTTCCGTTTGTAAACGGAGTTTTGGCCACAGAGTACGGACCCAAAGTGCTGTGTCCCCTCGTGATAGCACTATTTGCGGCGATGCTGTCGATATGGCTGGTTATTGTCAAGTTCTTTTAGAACGTAACGCAAACGATTTACGAATATCTATTATTATGTATGATTACTGTGTGCTGCCCATCAGATGTACCTTAGCAATGAAAGTATTCATAAGACATATATTATTACTCTAGATTAAATTAGTGGTTTCAAGGGACCTGACGTTGCCCATGGCCTGACCGACCTTAACCTTTTGTCCCGCCTTTACCGAGAACTGGAACTCTTTCGGGGCCTCAAACACGAGCACCACGGTGCTACCGAGATTGAAGCCTCCCATTTGCTGTCCCTTGGTGAGCGGGTATCCGCCTAGAAGCTTGCTTGCCTTGGCATAGGTAGCCTCGTAGCATGTACTCTTCTTGACCTTCTTTCTCTTCTGCTTACCATTGCCATTGCCATTGCCATTGCCGTTGGTGCCGTCAGTGAGAGTGGCCTGGCTGTCTGTGCTCTGCACGCTGTCGACTGATGTGATGGAGGATGAAGAGTTTGTCTTCTGGGGACCAGCAGGCGCCTGCGGCACCGTGGTTAGATCCTGCTCATAGACGGTATTTGTTTGTAGGTTCTTATCGAAATGAATGCGAATCGAACCCACGTTAGTAGCTCCTACTGGAGTCATGGAGAAGAAGCCGTGCTTCCAGCGACCCAATAGAGCCACTCGCTCATTGAGACAGAAGAGTCCCTGCAGACGGTTCTGGAAGTAGGGTGCCACAGAGTACAGCTCACCGACAAAGTGTCTTCTGAGCTCGGCGACCCAATTGGTGGGCGAATGGAAGCGGTGATAGTCTCCGGGAGCAAGGTAGATGACAGCAAAAAAGAGCCCCTTGGACCCATTTGAGCCCGACGTGTTGCCACCAGCATTAAGGGCGCCAACATCCTTGGACACCTGCATCACCTGCGACGACGATGAGTCCATACTGGCGTCTCCCTGGTCACGCATGGAGAAGTCCTTTTTCATGGCACGCTCATCAGAACCAATGAGCTCGTCGAGAGTGTAGTGGATGCCGTTCATGATGGCAAACTCCTTGTGACGCTCATGGACCTCGTCTCGGTTGTGTAGCTCAAAGTCGACATCGTGCGATGGCGCTGCATGGTTTAGCGTACCGTCGCCTCCTAAAAGCGCGTCGAGTGAGTACGTTATACCCTTGACTTGCTCCACTTTACGATCGTCACTGTTGATGACTCCTAAATGGAGTACCTTTCCGTCGGCTGGTGACACTAGGATGGCTTCAGGGTCAATGGGTCGTACGCCTGGTTTGAGTTCTCTGTAGAAAAACTCACCCAGGTTGGCGTACTTGGTTAGGTCGTCTTCGGCCACCTCATCCAGGTTGACACCAAACATATACGAATAAAGCTTGAATCCAGGTCCACGCATCCACACAGGAAGCGTAATGTCGTTGAAGCGGCCCCATAGCCGTGAAATAGCCTTGAGCGGGAGGGTCGAGTAGGCTGCCACCTGCCATGGCTTGGCGGGCTTGGGGGTCTTCTTGCCGCCGCCGCCGCCAGGGGACGACAGCTCCTCTAGTGCTTGCTGGAGCTCCTCATCGGTGAGGGGCTCTCCGTTGGCGGCTTCGTTTTGTTGTTCTTGTTGTTTCTTGAGTTGTTGCTGGCGCCGTCTAATGATGCTGATCAGGATGATCGTGGTCACGGCGGGCACTGCCCACCACTTGACCCAGACCCAGTCCTTGCGGACAAGTTTCTGTGGGGCAGCGCTTGAGAACCGGCGGACCGATTTTAGTCCGCTGAGGGTTCTGTTGGTCAGTGCGGTTTGCATCTTCTTCTTTGAGGTGATGATGGTTGATGACGAGGCGCCGGCTCGTCTGTTCATGGAAATGCGGCGAATTACTCCCGATCCACTGCTCTTGACAAAGCGGGCCGGTCGTTCGAGACCTGATCGTAGTGTCGATAGTGGGTTGTAGTACAGGAGATTACGTCGTGGGCGCGGAATCGAAGGAAATGGATATCTATAAGTACCTGCGCCCCCAACGAGTTGCTGTTGCAGCGTAGTGTGCATGCAGTTTTGAGGCGTCGAGGTTGAGGCTGAGGCAGTAGCAACCAGAGATGTTGCTACAGTGTTAGACGTACTTGCCAATGAGGATGCTGATGACGTACTTGCAGCAGTAGCAGCAGCAGCCGTGGCAGAGGGTGCACTTGCAGGCGTGTTTGAACTGGAGAACAACGAACGCGCTGCAGTGCTATAACGTTGAGCAAATGGTTCCAAACTGCGCGCCGATGACGCCAAAACTCGCTTGGCAGTCCTGGGCCCATTTGCGCCAATGAGGTGCGAAGAGGCGGGCATTGCTAGCCAGGGTTGTACTTAGCTTTGTCTTTGTTGTAGATTTGCTCAGCTATTAGCCTGCAGAAATGCACCAAAAAAAAATAAAATCCACCTGGCGAAAACGGCTACGTCGAGCCAGCGTCCTTTGTTTGTGTGGTTTTTGGCGACTGGGTGGAGGGTGACAGATGGGTGTGGCTGAACTGTCCCTTGTGTCAAAACTGTGTTGGGATAAATATGGCTTAGCACTGAACAAGGGGTGGTTGGGCTGGCCTTGCTCTTACTCAGAAACAGACAATATTTTTGGCAATGATGATGATATCTTTCTTTTTTGGAATAGTTGACAGGCGTCAAACAAGGACAATTGTTTTAACAGGTGTGCGTCCGATGACTTGGAAGCTTTTGACAGGCGGTGGTGGTGGTGTGGCAGGTAGAAATGGCCGGTCTGTTTCAAGGGCACTAGTTATAATGCTGCAGCTGAATTATTACTGCCCAGTGGCTGCCCTTCAGCGTATACTCACAACCCTTTGAAAGAAAGCGCCAGCTTGTCAGGGCTTAAGGGTTTTTTTTCCTGGGCATGGCCCCTGAGTTTGTCTATAGATAGATAACATATGCATATTGAAATTCCACGTACACGCCGGAGGCAAACACACCGATCTAGATGATTCTGGCGCACTATGTCTAAAGAAACCGTTTCACTTGACTGATATGACAGCTTGTTGCACTTTTTTCATTTTTGCGGCCTGGAGTAGGGAAAGGCACACCACGTGACCGCGGGCTCGGCAAAAGCTCGCGAAAACGCGTCTGACAAGCACCATCTGACAACCACACAACAGAATGCTCGTGCTTGTGAGTGGAACCGCGTTCTCGGGAAAATATAATGTGGCCGAGTACCTTGAAAAGAAACACAACTACCGCCAGTTAGAATTATCACAGTTTGAAAACAATGTGGCTCTCATGGACGCATGGGTGCTTCAGCGGTGGAGAAGCAACTTTTATTTTCTGACCGACTCGATCTCTGTAATCTCAGTTCTGCGCCAGAGACCGCACTGCCTGCATATCCACGTCCACACTTGTCTGGAGACCCAGCGACAACGTGCGCACAATGAAAGGGAACCAAATAGTAGACTTCCACTAGAGTGTGACGAGAATGCTATGAAAGACGATGCTGCTCTTCTTCACATGGCTGATGTCGTTGTAGAAGACAAAAATCAAGTCGATAACCCTCAAGATGCACACCAAGATTCCGACGAAAAGGAGAATTCAGACCATCCCAAATTCAACCTATGGAGGAAACTGGACGACACCAGGCTTCTGGATCCTGAGCGGATCCGACCCTCATGGACGACATACTTTATGGAGCTGGCGGACCTTGCTGCTCAGCGCAGCAATTGCATGAAACGCCGTGTCGGGTGTGTTCTCGCAAAGGACAATGTTGTGGTGTCGACAGGATACAATGGAACCCCCCGTGGGATGCTGAACTGCAACGATGGAGGATGTCAAAGATGCCATCAGGGATACGCATCTTCTAGTGATCCCTCAGGTACCGGAGCTCCTCCTGTGCAGTCGGGCCACGACCTCTCTACGTGTTTGTGCCTGCATGCCGAAGAAAACGCCATTATCGAGGCAGGACGAGCACGAACGGTCGGCGCCACCCTCTACTGCAACACTTGCCCGTGCGTAACTTGCTCCGTCAAAATTGTACAGTCGGGTATCAAGCGGGTGGTCTATCACAAGTCATACTCAATGGATGAGTCGTCACAGGTCATTCTGACAAATGGTGGCGTGCAGATGGACAAATTCGTTCCTCTATCCAAGTTCATAGCCTAACTAAAAGTTTATATCTTATGTCTGCTTGTACTCGTACGGTCCAGGCTTGGCCTCGACTTGGAAGTCGAGAGTCGCCTCATCAATGACTTTGCCGTCGTACGAAAGCTCTCCATGAATATTGTCTCCCACCTTAATCTCTCCGACGCCCTTGGGGGTTCCGGTCAGTATAATGTCACCGGGCTCCAGGGTCATCACTGAGCTTATACTGGAAAGGATCTGCGGGATGCGGAACAGCATGAGATTTGTCTTGTCGGACTGGCGGACCTCTCCGTTAACCTTGAGCTCCAGGAAAGCATTGTGGGGGTCAGGAATCTGCGACTTTTTGATCAGCGGCGATATGGGGAGGAAGGTGTCAAAACCCTTGCTGATGCTCCAGGGCAGACCCTTCTTCTTGGCCTCATCCTGGACATTGCGAGCAGTAAGGTCCAGGGCAAGTGCATATCCTTCAATGGCATCGATAGCCTCTTTTTCTCCAAACTTGGCCGGGTCCAGGTTCTGCAGCTTCTTGCTGAGTACAACCGCCAGCTCTAGCTCGTAGTGGAGCTTGGTCCCTGAGGGTCGGAGAATGGGTCCGTCTCCGGGAAACAAAATGGATGACGTCGGCTTGAGGAAATAGAATGGCTGAGCTGGGGTGGCATTTCCAAGCTCAGCGGCATGATCTGCGTAGTTTCTACCAATACAAAGGATCTTGCGAGCCTTGGACGCAAAAGCACGGGACATGGCTGATGATTGTGACTGACCCCACATCACAACCAAGCAACCCTATATAGTGTCAAGGTTAGGGACGGCATTCGATTCTTCCGGCGTCAACAACATGTATGCGCTTCGTTTAGTCTCACAGACGTTTACTACGCGACCAGAAGTTTACTAGGCAACCAGGTTGTTTATAGCCATTGAGGCGATGGTGTTGTAGAATGGTGACAGATTTCTTCCATATATTGGTGTATACACTCACCTGCAAGCCAGACTAATAGTGAAAAAAAAAAGTTGCAGAATGCCTTTAGTTGAATCAATTATGACAATTGATTAGATCAATTGCCATTTCACTGGCATTCCCACCTTCCTGAACCAGTGTTGGCTAGGTAGTCTTCCAACGCCGCAGCGAAGCCCGGAGAAGCTTCTGGGCCAACAACCCCACACAATTATATAAAAGTGAAGTGTAATTGTGCTGACGAGTGGACACATAGAACAACATGGTGCAAACATTGATTCCCGAAGTACTGTGGGCCCAGCGATCCAACGCTGAGGATCCCGAGAAGAATGTGATCTACTTGACTGTTCAGGTGCAGGACGTGGTGAAGCCCCAGGTCACACTCACCAACGACAAGTTTGCGTTTGAGGGCGTGTGCGAGGACGACCAGCGCAAGTATGCCATTTCATTTGACTTTTTGGAGGAAATTGATACCGAGAAGAGCACGCAACACCACACCGATCGCGGATTCTTCTTCAATCTGCGCAAAAAGGAACAGAAGGCTGAGTACTGGCCCCGCCTCACAAAGGACAAGAAGAAGCACCCTAGCATCAAGACCGATTTTGACAAGTGGGTCGATGAGGACGAGCAGGAAACCGATACCTTTGATGCCAGCGGAATGCCCGGAGGAATGGACTTTGGTGGAATGGGAGGAGACGCTGCAGGCATGGGAGGCATGGGAGGAATGGGAGGAATGGGAGGAATGGATCTCCAGCAGCTTCTTGCTCAGGCCCAGGCCGGCGGAGGAGCTGGACTCGAGGGTCTGGGAGCCATGGGTGGAGACGAGATTCCTCCCAGCGTCGAGAATCTCGATGTGGACGACAGAGAGGAGCAGGCCGAGGCCGAGCATGCCAAGAGCGACAACTAAATGATGTATCTGTATCAATCAAGGATGTACATATTTATGGATGTAATGTCTTTGTAGTGGAAAGTCTAGAGTTTGTCTTACGCGTGCATGTCGCGAAGTGCGGCTTTGCATCATCGTCAACACACATTTCAAGCGCCAAGGTACTGCAAATGTAATATGTCCTGGGAAGTTGGCCAAAATGAGTCTGAATCCATGGAGGTACCCGACTCAGACATTGATGCATACTATACAGTCGCCCTTTGGCCGCAGATACTACCTCAAGGGGCAGATACACCAATGAGAGAGCTAGAGGTTCTCGACGTGGATTTGTCCCAAAACACCATGGACGCGTACGACGGGCTGCTGGGGGACTCTGATGGCCCAGATCAACAAAACAATGAAAACGACGTGCCCCAATGCTACGACAAAGGCGATGTCGAACGTCCACCATCGCCGCTGGTAGCCTGGCCATACGATGACGCACCAACACAAAGTCTACATGCATCCCAGAGCAATGGCTCAGCTGAAGCCCTGAAAAATCTTTTTACCCCGTCGTCGAGCTCTGTGCCTAATACATACGAAGAAGAAGAAGAGCTATCGGACGCATCTGACATCTCGTTAGACGGTGTCCGGCCACAAAGTGTAGCTTCGCATCAGGCTAACGCTCCAGAAACCGCACAACGGGAGCCAAGCATCCAACCAAGCCCATTCAGGTAAGTACATCACCATCATTGTTGATTGAACGAGTTTAACTAACCAGACGGAAGAGCAAGCGACTAGAAGGTCAACCAGAATTCCGCCCGTACTCGGTGGAACTGGCAATTGCTAGGCAGATTGGCCTGGATCCGGAACGTGTCAGGGTTGATAGACCTGTTCACGAGGAAGAGGACCATCAGTCATTTGAAAGCGACCTGGCAGACGAGGAAGATGACTCCCAGGTAGCTGCTTCAAGCTCCATACTGGAGGACTATTTTAGCCTGACCAGTCGGCCTAGCCGGCGTGAAGTGACTGACAATCCTGCCAGCTCAATCTCTCTTGAAGAGCCTGATATCGCAAGCTTCGCTGACGAGCCTGTCTTAAGCGGGTCTTTGGTTGACTCGCAAGTTACACCGCCTGTCAGCCGGCCATCGAGTCCCGTCGAAGAGGAGGAAGATTGGTCAGATCTGGAAATGGACATGCTATGGCCAGAAGAGACAAAGGAGCGCGCCATTCAAAGGTTTCGCGAAGCGAGAAAGGAGATAGCTTTGGCTCGAGAAGAGCATGAGCAACATGAAACTCTTCGGCCCTTGACTAAGGAGCAGATTCCTGACTACGACAAGCGGCTGGAGTCTCCACCAGATAGTCCCCTGCGATTTGAGGCGAGTTCAACTAGGGCAGAACCCAAAAGACATGCCAAGCGGTTGGACGCAAACTTATGGCTGGGTGAAGCTGAAGAAGCCGATCAGATTGATAGAATGTGGAGCCGGAAATCAGGCGGAGGCGTCCGGTCAAGGAAGTTCAGATCTCAAACGCCAAAGCTGTCAAGTAGACCATGGGCAGACGTGAGCGTCACTGGTAAACCTGCGCGCACAACAGCCAAAAATAGTCGCAGTAGCAGATCAGACAGGGGAAATCATACAACAGTAGGTGCCCCCGCCCAAGCGCATGCGTCTCGCCAAAACCGACGTGGAAAGACGGATCGCGTTCAAAAGACTAGCTTGGGCGCATACACAAGACGGGGTATTCCTGTGTTCACCTCGCGAAGAGTTCCACTCAGCGCAATTCCAGTCAATGAGACAGCCCCCCAATCTTCGGCACAACAACAACCCAAACGTTGGCGGGGCGCGCTCGTCAATCTCAACTCGCGGAACGCTGAGCTCGAGGCAAGAGGTAGATACGTAACCCGCCGAGCATTCCATCAGAGATTGGGTCCAGGGGCAGACGGACACATGGAGGGCGCGTACTATTCTGATGAAGACGATTTCTACCCACATGGTAGGCGCCAAAAGCTTCTTCAGCCGTCCGGACTCGCTCATCATTTGGTAAAACTGGTCCACACCAATAGATCGACAGCCTCCACAATATCTATCAAAAGCTGTGAGCTCATTGAAGATGAGTTTGCTGGCTTTGTCAACAGCCTCACTGAAGCTCTGAAAGGAGACGGATCTCAAAGCTTCACCCGCTTGATAGAATTCTCGAAGCAGTCAAGCACGCATCTGTTTAACGGAACCTACAGCGACGTACAGACAAGAAGCATACAGCGACTTATTGACAAGTTGCAAGAGCTCCAGGTGACACCCATCGATGGCTCAGACAACGTCCGTGCTCTGATACACCAGGTTGTTCTTCTACTCTCGTTTTCTCAAGACAGTCCCAGTCTCATGGGCCACGCACGCTCGGCTCTTGAGTTTGTGGTTCATAACATGCTTCGCTCCAACACCAGTAGCATTGAATCTGAGTGTGCCGTCATGGCGCTAGCAATATACACTGCTAAAAAGAAGCACTTTGACATGAGTTCGATAAGCCTTCCTCAGGCTGCAGTTTCATGTCTGTTCACTCTACAAAAACTCGCCACAACGCAGTCCTCATCGATCTCAATTGTAAACTTCTGGGAGGCAGTTCTTGAGAATATCCGCCAATCCCCTGAGCAAATAAACAAGGAGTTTCTTGCGCAGTGTCTCAAAGTCGCAAGTTACCAGCCTCAGTTGTGCAAGGAGAATACTTCATTGGTCGACTTCTTGGCAAAGTTCGTCAAAGCAGATACAATCAGTGCGCGCATCGCCCCAGTTAATCTTCCCACGAGACAGCCAACTCGTAAAGATGAGTCTCTGTACGAGCTTTTTCTGAGGCTTTTGGCAGTTTTTCTGCAGGTGAACGAGAAGTTCCCCATCGGTAAAATACGGCCCATAGCATACGCGAGTGAAAGCTCAGCCTCGCCTCTGAATTACAACGATCTTAACCTGGCTATGACTCTGCACATTCGTTGCCAAAACGCCAAGATCCGTCCGCCCGTTGAGAAAGTTTTGGACTTCATACCCCGCCGAGAGAACACTCTTGAGCTGCAACTTACTGTCTGGGAAATACTCTTAAAATGGGCTATCAAGCTAAACCGCCTTGACCGGGCTAGTGTTGATTCCCTTTGCGAGATATTTGCTCGAGTTTTTGCGGGTGGACATCCCTTCGACTGGCCAGCCTATGTGATCCGCCGAGTTTGTGCGACCGTTGAACAACCTGCTGTTAACATTCCGTTAATAGTCTCTGTCATCTGCCAAACAAGAAATTTCGCAGTATTCCAGACTGCAGTGGCTGCGCGGTTGCGTGATGGAGAGGCACTACATTTTCTGAACGCAACGTTCCCGGAAATAACCCGACTTCTAGATATGGCCATCATCAAGGATGTGAACGATCACAACTTTTATTCACTGGCAGAGGTGAAAGCAACCATACAGCATGGCTTCAAGCCTCTTGTAAGCAGGGCCCTTGGCTCTCTCAAGGATGAGATATCGCCGATACTGCAGCTAATTATCCAGTGCTGGGCCGCATACTGCGCCTTTTTCATCAAGATCACTGGCGCTTGCTCTGACTTTTACTTTGAGCGTCCTTATGACTGGAGCTCATTCTCTGAAACGAAGCTCAGAAACCATTGTGAGTTCTGGTGGGTGGCTCAACTGGTCGAGCGCTTACCGGCAGCGACTGTTCCCGCACGTTTCAGACAGTACCTCATGCGGTGTCTTCTGGCGAGTCTCTTTGACCCTTCTCAAACTTCTTTTGACTTGCAGAGAGCAATGATGGAAAACCGCTATGTGCCTCGAACGTTTGACCCAGTTTTCCCATGGCAGCCTAAGTTCAGAGCTCTTCTCGAACAATTCAGGGACAAGAGCGAATCGGAGCGGGACCATTTGATGAAGCTCGTTCTAAGAGAGCTTAGGAGTGTCGATCCTGGGAATGTTAAGCGGCGGATGCAAATTCATCAGACGGTGACAAATGTATTCCCTCGGGAATGGGCCCAAACAGCGCTCTCCTTGGAGCCAACGGGCGTCGACAGCTCTGCAGAAATGTGGTTCAAGGATGCTCTCCGCGTGCGCAAGAATATTTCCTACGAAAGGCCACTCGTCTTTAAAAGCTTTCTCGAATCTTATATTGACAGAGTGGGGCCCAAAGTGCTGGAGAGGCTTCTTGTCTGTGCTGTACTGCTCGATCAAAATGACGCAAAGTTCTCAACAGGATGGCACAAAATCTGCAATGAATTTCTTGTCAGCCGAGACGCATCGGACTCGCCAGTACTGTTCATAACGCTCCTGAATGCCGTGCTGAGCGTTGTAACGTTGCGCGACGGAGAACGAGAGGCGTTTACCACATATGAGCCTCTGATAAGTACCCTGTCGTCACAACTTAGAGCTGGGTCTGTGGCATCGTCAATCAAATGGCACATGGCGCATACCGCCCTTGTATTGTATTCTATGTTTCTCCTCACGGTGTTTGGTGACAGAAATGGGCCGCTCTTCGACCATCACAAGAAAATGGCATTCGATCTGGTTCAGTACGTCTTGCGCGATGGCCAGCTATCTTCACATACAAGCGAAAACAACAGATCCCTTTGGCGTGCAGGTCATTCTGCCATTCGGTGCTTACAGTCTCTCTATGCCGTGTCCAACCTTGAATGGCCATCCGGCAGTAACTCGCAGGACTTGAGAGGACTACTAGAAATATACATGGAGCCCTTCTCATCCGATGACATCTCTGGCAGTCATGGGCGAGACAAGGAGCATGCTGAATTTATTGATATAAATACGATACTGTTGTGAGCCTACAATTTTGCGCCACCCTCGACAAATTCCACCTGTTGAACCATTCCCTTGGGGCCCATCGTCAAGATACCAGACTCCCCCATTCCCCAATCCATTTGAACGCGGCCGTCGTCAAATCTCTTGATGAGTTCTGGCTTAATAATTCTATCAGCGAGTTGGGTTGAGACGTACTCTGGTCCTTTCTTACTCAGGTAGTGCATGAGGTAGAATTGAGGGGGCATCAAACTCAACTCGCCCTTCTTCATACCTTCGAGAGCCTCCTCAGGCTTGAGCCAGTCTATCTTGGCAACTTCGTCGTTGGTTTTGACATGGGCGGTGTCCAGAGGCTCGGGAGCAAAGTAGATGAAAAATTGGGTCACGAATCGTCTTTTCGATAAGAATGCAGGAGTGGTCCACTCGGTGCAGCGCTTCAGGCCACCATCGTTTGACCAGTCTATCGTTTCAGGGTCTGTGCCGGTAAGATGCTTGATTGCATCGCGGTAACTAGCGTGTCTGTCACGTTCGTGAACCTCTGGTTTGTGGGAGTTGTTAGGCGTTATGAGTACGCCTGTCTCCTCATATGTTTCACGCAATGCGCAGTATGCCAGACTTGGATCTGTGTCGTCTCTCTTTCCCCCTGGAAATACGGTTGCCGACGGGAATGATCCTACCTTTGGACGCAGCATGAACAAGACATGTCTTGTGGGCGATACAATGAGGAGCGACGCTGATACTGAAATTTTCGACATGGATCCAGGTTAAGATGAGTGCAGGTGTACAACTTTTAAAAAGTTGTGTCGTTTTTTAAAGTGCTAGAAGTGCAGACGGTTGAAGCTGGTGGAGTAGGTTTACCCCGCACCCGAACCACACAACCGACAACAAACTAACCGTTGCCGCATCCGGAAATGTGCCGGATTGCGGGTATACTAACAACCTTCTTAAATTAATGACTGAAGAATGCAAATAAATAGTATTGACTTGTGTATCAAATGGCGTAGATTTCCCCTGCAAACGGTAAGCTTTTGCGTGAAGCCCATTCCTGAACACTGGACACAAGGTCTGCCGGACCGCATGCTACCACCAGAGCAGAGGGATATGACAGGGGATCAACAAAGCCGTTGAGAGCTCTACTAAAGTGGGGTCTACCGTAAATGATGGGAATCTGGGCGACCGCGGAAGGGTCTTCCGGTTCGTCGTGCTCTTCATCGCGGAGCAGTAGTTCTTCAAGCTCGATCTCTTCGTCATGCTTGAACGCAGGGTTGACAACAGCCTGTTTTTCATGAGGATTCGGGTCTCCAGTCACATATACCACGTAGTCTGACTCGATCTGTACTGACTTCAATGCACATACATCGTCACGGCTACTAACGGTCCACAGTACTCGAGACTCAAGACCCTTGCTATCCCAGAACCGTTTAAGAGGGGCAGCCATGGAGAGACCGGACCCTCCTGCCACGATCAGCACCTTGCAGTCTGGTATGGGACTACCTGTTATGTGATCTAGGGGCAGGTCAGCAATGGGATTCTGAAAGGGACCGTATACACGGCAGCGATTTCCCGACTCGAGACTTATCCTTGATCTCCGCACCAGTAGTGTGACAAACTCGTCCGACTCAAGGCTTACCACTGTAAACGGGTGAGTGGGACCAAACCACCGGAATGGGTGGTACCATGGGTGGTCCGCAATCAAACGCAAGTGGTCACCCGCGGTGAATGATAAGGGCATAACGTGTCGTGGGAGGGTCACATAGGATAGATGACGCGACAGGTGCTCGACGCTAATGGTGCATGTCTTTCCGCAAGAAGCTCTTCTCACCTTATCGACAGCGATCAACAGCACGCACCAGGCAAGAAGAAACAAAACACCGGGTCGAGCATGGTAGGCGCCCAGGGCAACGCAGAGTACCCCTAGAATGTTGTGTGTGAATATGGAGATCTTGTAGGTCATTCTGCGAATTGGTCGGAGGGTTATCACAACAATGAAAAGCATCATGGTCAATAGGACGAGGCCTGCAATATTCTGGGGTTTGGCCAACTTGTGCAACTTGTCGGCCTTGCCAAGGTAGACGAGATACGTAACCCCATGGACCAATCCGAGGCCTATTGCAAGCCGACTGATCCACTTGTGGTACACAATTAGCTCCAAATATGAGACATTTGCGATCAGGGAAGGGCGAACAGTGGTGGCTATCACAATGGGAAGTAGCGTGTACACAATGCGACCGCATCGCTTTGCAAAAGAATTCAGCTGAGCAGTACTTTCGCCATAGAAGATTGCAAACGCCACGCAGATTAGCCAAAAAATCGTCAGAATCGCATTAAGCAGCCGATTCAGCCTTCGAGCCTTATGGGCCGGAACAAGCCCCACTAGCGACAGGAGCATCAGCCACAGGACACTGACAGCAAACACAAAGTAGCCGTACTTCACATTGGCTTCGTGTGCATCACTTTCATTCTGTTGGTTGTGGTGACGCATGCCACCCAAGTGTCAATTGGTTGGATGACTTACATCTTGACATGAGCTGTTGGTTTTGGCAGCCAAGGCGCGCCCTTGCCCTGTCCCAGGGGGCGGCCAAGAGATTCAGGGCTTCTTCCCGATCAATCATCAATCAAAAGAGGAAAGAAGGCATATGTTAATAATTCAATTGTTAGCTATTATTCCGGTAGCGCCAGGCTGGTCTTCAAACCTCATAGTCGTGGTACTGCACCTTATTGTCCAGAGGTGCAGACGAGCCACTGGGCGCCACTCCGCTGTATGGAGGCGGGTTGCCTTGGGGGTCGCCGCTGGGTCCACTCGAAGGTCCTGCTCCCGGCTGAGAGAAATGACTATCAGCGAAATGGTCAGGTTCCGGCGGAGGTGTATGGGGTTCCGAGTACACAGCGTCATTGTCGGTGGCAACAGGCGGCTCGGCGGTCACATCTATCTCGCTGTAGCCTTCTCTGTGGATTCTATGTCGGGTATCAAAGAAGGGGATTCCGTCTTCTGGGTGGACTAGGATAATATACCATGCGTAGAGAACAGCTGGAATTCCCCCAAAGAGACACAAGACGAGATCGAGAAGGGTTGGACCTGAGCAGACACCGGTCTTGAGCATGACTGAAATTGGTGGCAAAAATAGTGCCAGTACAGCCAGCAAAAGGTCCTTAGTGAATAGCTCGCCGAGAGTGGCAGGAGTGGTGTCGGTCATTGATTTGTTCTTGTTGGTGGGGTGCCACCGTAGGTGTATGTGCGTACTTGTACTAAACTTGTTCCCCCACATAGCCCGCGGAACAATCATATGCGTAGAGTGCAGCGGGTTAGGGCGAGCGGCGGGATTACTTCTGACAGTTGAGTCATTGTGTGAGACGAGGTTTTGGCAGGTTTGATTTCTCCGAAGAAGACCCTCACTATGAGCGACGTGAGAAGAATCTCGATTCTTGGAAAGGAATCAATTCACATTGGATACAGTATCCAGGACCATATCGCGAATGAGATTTGTACGCACATCAAGTCGTCCAAGTATGCGATTATTTCAGATACCAACATTGAAAAGTTCGACTATAGTAAGCGCCTTGTCGACTCGTTCCAGAAAGCAATTCAGCAACATGACATGGCCGCCGATGTGATCAAATACGTCATTCTGCCTGGCGAGGCATCCAAAACCAGAGAAACCAAGGCCGAGATTGAGGACTTTCTGCTCTCTCACAAATGCACCAGGGATACTGTGATCCTGGCAATTGGGGGCGGGGTCATTGGAGACATGGTGGGATTTGTTGCTGCCACCTTCATGAGAGGCGTTCGTTTCATCCAAGTTCCTACCACCCTGCTGGCCATGGTTGACTCGTCCATTGGAGGCAAGACGGGTGTCGATACTCCGGCTGGCAAGAATCTAGTTGGTTCGTTCTGGCAGCCAGAGCGGGTTTTTATCGATGTCAAGTTTCTTGAGAGCTTACCAGAGCGAGAGTTCATCAACGGTATGGCAGAGGTTATCAAGACTGCGGCTATCTGGGACTACGCTAGATTTGTGGAGCTGGAGCAGTACAATGAGGCTTTTTTTGCTATTCTGGCTCAGCGAAATGCTGAGACAAAGTGCATTGATTTGAGCACACACAAGGAGATGTTCTTCGATATAGTACAGGGTTCTGCCGGAGTCAAGGCAGAGGTTGTGACTGCTGACGAGCGGGAAGGAGGACTTCGAAACTTGCTCAACTTTGGCCACTCGATTGGCCACGCATACGAGGCTATTTTTATGCCCCATGTGCTGCATGGTGAGTGTGTAAGCATTGGTATGGTTCTGGAAGCAGAGCTTTCAAGATACCTGGGAATTCTTTCCCCAGCGAGTGTCGCACGACTAGTGGCATGCTTGTCTGCGTACAAATTGCCCATCTCTCCTAAGGATGCAGTTGTTCTCAAAAGAACTTCCAACAAGAAGTACACCGTTCCTCAACTCCTTACCATCATGGGTGTCGACAAGAAGAATGACGGCAGCAAAAAGAAGTTGGTTCTGCTCTCAGAGATTGGCAAAACATATGAAAAGAAGGCCAGTGTTGTGAGCGACGAGGATATTAGCGTTGTGCTCAGCGACGACATTAAGGTGGGTCCGTGGCAGCCTGCTAGCACCCAGAATATTTCTGTCATTCCCCCGGGCTCCAAGTCGATTTCTAACAGAGCTCTCATTCTTGCAGCTCTGGGTCACGGCCGATGTCGTATCAAGAATTTACTTCACTCGGATGATACTGGATATATGATCAAAGCCCTTGAGAGTCTGAGTGGCACCAAGATTACCATTGAGGGCGAGGATGTTATCATTGACGGCACCTCGGGAAAGCTCAGCTGTACGGACGAGAGCCTGTACCTTGGAAATGCTGGAACCGCTGCGCGCTTCATCACATCAGTAGCTGGACTCGTCAAATCGCGCACTTCATCCACAGAAACGCTCGTGCTGACTGGTAACGCTCGCATGCAAGTGCGACCTATTGGAGAGCTGGTAGATACCCTACGTGCCAATGGTCTTAACATTGAGTACAAAAACAAGACCGGCAGCCTGCCATTGGCAATTGAGTGCGGCAATGGGCATGTCATGTTCCGTGGCGGACATATGGAGCTTTCGGCGGAAATTTCGTCTCAGTATGTTTCCTCGATTTTGATGTGTGCGCCTTACGCCAGTGAGCCTGTGACGCTCAAACTTAAGGGCAAGCCTATCTCTGAGCTCTACATCGAGATGACCATTGCCATGATGAAGCAGTTTGGCATTGATGTGGAGAAGAAAGCAGACTATACTTATGTTGTGCCCCAGGGAGTATACAAGAATCCGTCTGAGTTTACCGTTGAGAGCGATGCCAGCTCTGCGACCTACCCGCTTGCATTTGCGGCGCTAGGCGGTCCGAACGTGACTGTTACTGTTCCCACCATTGGAAGTTCATCTCTTCAGGGCGATGCCCGCTTTGCTGTTGAGGTTCTCAAGCCTATGGGTTGCAAGGTTGAGCAAACTGAGACCAGCACCACGGTTACTGGCTGTGAACATCTCACCGCGATCAACGTTGATATGGAAACCATGACGGACGCCTTTCTGACGGCTGCGGTGGTGGCTGCTATAGCCAAGGGTTGCACCACAATCACGGGAATTGCTAATCAGAGAGTGAAGGAATGCAATAGAATTGAAGCTATGATCGCTCAGCTGGCAAAGTTTGGTGTCGCAGCCTCAGAACTTGAGGATGGGCTGACGATCGAAGGAGTTGAGAGAGGATTGCTCAAGCAGAATGTCAGTGTCCACACATACGACGATCACCGTGTAGCCATGTGTTTCAGCCTGCTTTGTCTGCTGAATGGAAGCGTAGTGGAGGACCGTCGTTGCTCCAGCAAAACCTGGCCGGGATGGTGGGATGTTCTCCATCAGACTTTCAAGGTTTCGTGTGAAGGTGTCACTGCTGCTTCTGACGATTCGTCGTCGTCTCCCAGTCAGAATGCGCTGGGTGACAAGGTCAAATCTATCGTTGTTATTGGCATGCGAGGTGCAGGAAAGACTGCCATTTCCAAGATCATTGCTGACGTCTCGGGTCTTACTTTTATTGATCTGGATCAGTACCTGGAGGAGTGCGAGAAGGCCAGTATACCGGAGATTATCGAAACCTCGGGCTGGGAGGGATTCCGGGAAAAGGAGTGCGCATTGTTTGAACGTGTACTCAAGACGCACTCTCATGGACATGTTTTCGCTTGTGGTGGCGGAATCGTCGAGACACCTAAGGCCCGTCAATTGCTGAAAAAGTACGGAACCGCCGACGGTGGCAATGTCCTCCATGTTCACCGAGACATCAGGGACATTGTAGAGTATTTGCAGGTGGACAAGACTCGACCCGCATACACTAACGACATCAGGGCAGTTTGGGTGAAGAGAGAGCAGTGGTATCATGAATGCTCCAACCTGCTCTTTATTTCGAGCAAAATCGACATGAAGGATAGAGTCAAGTACGCTAGCCTGGAGCACGATATTAGCAAGTTTATGAGACTTGCGCTTGGCGGCGGCTCCGAGCCGCATATTCCTACTCACAGGTCTTACTTTGTCTCTTTGACTCTTCCTTCGTACGAGGATGTCGATACTAATGAGCTGCGCGAGCTTTGTGATGGATGCGCCGCTGTTGAGCTCAGAGTGGATCTGCTCAAGTCTTACGATCCACTTTTTGTCGCCAGTCAAGTTGCTGAACTTCGCCACAAGTTGCAGTATCGTCCTATTATCTTCACCATCCGAACTGAAGAGCAATGTGGACGATTCAGCCGCCAGGAGCAGGAGCTGGCTGCGTTCTTGATGCAAATGGCTCTCAAGATGCAGGTTGACTATCTTGATGTGGAGATCACTTGGCCCGCCGACACTATTCAAACCCTTGTGAACCAGAAAGGCTCTACCCGTATTATTGCTTCCAATCACAGCAAGAGAGCCATACCGTGGTCCAACTCGTTCTGGAGCGCCAGTTACACCACTGCAGCAGAGTTTGGTGACATTGTCAAACTGGTTAACACTGCCCACTCTCTTGAGGACAATGCAGTCCTGGAAAGCTTCCGCCTCTGCCACACGTCCAAGCCGTTGATTGCTCTCAACATGGCCGCCCCCGGGCAGCTTAGTCGAGTGCTCAACCCAATCTTGACGCCCGTCACCCACGAGCGTATTACGACAGTTGCCGCTTCGGGTCAACTTTCGGTCAAGCAGATCAACACACTTTTGTTCCAGCTTGGTCACTTCTCGCCGAGACAGTACTTTATCTGTGGCAAACCGGTTTCTCAGTCGCCCTCACCAGACATGCACAATGCGGGATTCTCGACTCTGGGCCTGCCTTTCCAGTACGGCCGATTCGAGACAGAGGACGCAAAGGACGTTGAAGCACACATTAAGGAGCTGGGTCCCAACTTTGGTGGATGTTCGGTCACCATCCCATTGAAGGAGAAAGTGCTTCCTATGTTGAATGGAAACTTGTCTGAGGCTGCCAAATTTATTGGGGCTGTCAACACTCTGGTCAAGGATAGCTCTGGCAAACTGATTGGCCACAATACTGACTGGCAGGGTATTGTGGGAGCGCTTGGAGTACAGGGTGTCCATCAGCTTCTTTCGGCAGAACAGGCTGATAAAGACAGCGCTCTGATTGTTGGTGCTGGCGGCACTGCTCGTGCGGCCATCTATGCGTTCCACTCCCTGGGATTCAGGCACATCTACATTATCAACCGCACTCACTCCAAGGCTCACGACCTTGCCAAGGAATACTCCGAGTACGGTGTTGAGGCAGTCTTGGAGGCGAACATTGGCTGCTGCAACCCTGTTGCTGCTGTCAGTTGTGTTCCTGCCAATCTTCCTCTGGATGCGGATCTTGAGTCGAGACTGAGCAGGATCTTTGCCAGCAAATCTTCAGGCGGAAGAGTTCTTCTGGATGTGGCATACAAGCCTGAAATCACCGCTGTGATGAAATTGGCCAGCAGGCACGGATGGGAGACTGTCGAGGGTAAGCAGATGCTATACTTCCAAGGAATTGAGCAGTTCAAGCTGTGGATAGAGCTCGAACCCCCAGTCAGCATGCACAAAGCTCTTTTCTAAATGAAAATTAATGCCATGTAAGAATTATACTCTAATACTTTGGTGGTAGCGCCGGTGGGGTCGGACCCCAGGGATCATGAGACGGTGGTGGCGGAGGCTGCCGCGGTGCTTGCTGTGTAGGAGGGGCATTGTAACTGTATGTGGGAGCGGAGAATGAGTTCTGCGGCGAGGAAATAGACATGCCAGAGAGTTGGGATCTCAAATTGTCGTCCGACAGTCCGGTGCCGCTTCCCATTTGCCCAAAAAACACTTCTCTATCGTGCTTTCTTTGCGATGCAAACTGACTAATTTGGTGCGCAGCTTCTTTAGCACGCTCGTAGAGCGACGCATAGAACTGGGTGCCCTTGTCGATGCCCTCGTTGCATGATCTGAGACTCTCATATGCTTCCTCAAGCTTGGCAACCTCGTGTGACACTCGTTGCTTATTGCTTGTGAGCTTGGATGTTCTCTCCTGTACTACAGAGTTGGACAACAGAGTGCGCCAGGATTGCTGCAAATTCTCGAGGAGCGACTCCTGTTTGTGCAAAGTGTCATTGATGCGGGCCCGGTAGGGATCAAACTTGGCAAGCTCGGCAGGGAAGAGGGTCTTTTCCAGGTTGGGCATCTTCATATTGAGGACCAGTAGCTGAGTGATATCATCAGAATGTACCTTCTCCTTGAGCTCACCAAACGCCAAGCGGCGCTCCTTGGACAGCATACGCAACTTGCTCAAGACGTCCTCGACTGCAGAGATTTGTTTGTTGAGAGCCGACTCGCTTTGGTCATCAAAGTCGAGGAGGCTCTGTGATTGAGTGTTCCCAGCCGTCGATTCTTGAGAAGAAAAGCGTCGTCGGAGCACATCAAGATCACTCAGCGCTGCCAGCGATGCCTGATGCGGTGCGAGAATTGCATTCAATTTCTCGTCAGACGCCGCACTGCTGTTAAGTGAGTTTTTGATGGCGTGAAGTTCGTCAAAAAAGCTCTCGGTAAATCGCTCAGGTCCGACCTGGGGCCATCTGTGTCCAAATTGGGCTTTGGCATCCGACCACGCACGATGCTCTTCGGATAACTGAGTCTCAGCTTTTTGGACAATCTGTGAGACCTCTTGTCGTCGAGCTTTGAGGCCCTCATACTTGTCTTTAAACGCACCATCATGGACCATTTCAGAGTGCCATTGCACCACTCTCGCCGGAATCTCATTGTCTTGATCAGAAGCCCGGTTTGTTGTCTGACTCTTGACCACGACAAGCATCTCTGGAAGGTCCAAGTGTTCAAGAGCAGATGTGAGCTCCTCGTCGGCGACATCCACCGACTCTCCAACGAGACGAATGAGCTTCGCCTTCTCTTCGGAATAAAGACTGGCCTTTTCGTGAATCGCCACAGGCACAATCTTCCTGAACAGATCCTTGCCGACTATCGACGAGATGTTCTCGTTCTCCTTATACAGACCGTTGATGCTAGTCGGCTTTGCTGCCTCGAGCGCAGGGACCGGAGCTAGAGTGCTTTGGTTGGGTACAGGTTCGTGGTAGATAAAGTCATTGTCCTTTTCAAGCACCTCAAACTTGTGTTTCACAGCATCCCCGTAATTTTTCACCAGGGTTTGTGTATCGACGAAAGCTGTGGAGGAGCTAGCTCCTTCGACAGTGCCCAGATATAATATTGCACCGAGCGACCGACCGGCGTCCTTGAGCCCAGTCATTGCCATTTGGAGATATCCAAGGGCCTCGCCATACTTGCCCTTCGACTCTAGATTTTTGGCGTAATAGTCGGCGGCAACAGCATCGTAATATTTGGATTTTGAGAGGCAGAATTTGGACCATGAGGCATGTCCCCATTGCTTGGAATCATAGAGTGCCTGCAGGCTCTCGCTGGCCTCCTTGTACATGTTGGATGCGCCCTTTGAAAGTTTAGCAACCATGAGAGGCTTCGAGTCTGGGCTGTTCAACTGCTTGGTGAGAAACACTTCTTGGGCCTGCGCTAGCATCAGCTTAGCAAGCGCTCTTCCAGTATCTTGCTGCAAGTCCTTTGAAGGAGCGTGAAGGAAGTTCTCGACAATGAATAGGAAAATACCCGCCGCAGCTTGAAGAGAAGCGTACTCTACTTTGACATCGTCTGCATCTCGCGCAATGTGGGAGTACACACAAGCAAGATTGAAGAGAACCGACGCCTTTTCAAAAGCCAGACTGTGTTGTGCGACGGTCTCAGAAGTGTATGGATCGGTCCATTCAAAAGAAAGCCGGCATCCGTGATCGTGAACAGGAATCCTCAGCTCAAGAAGATCTAGCTGACCATAGTATCGATAGAGTATGTCCCGTCCCACACTATCGTCCGCACATCCGCGCATGTCCTGGCGCAGCCGATGCAGGGCCACAATTTCTTCTTTGAACTGGGAGGAGTTTCCATAGATGCCGCTAATGTAAGTGTTGAGTGCAGGAATCCATTGCGCCTCCTCAGTCGTCTTCCGGTCAATTGCAATGAGCGGAGTGGCGGCTCGCATTGCAGTGTTTGGTGGGGAAGGGTGGCTCTTCATGTATATACGTCCCAACCCTGATCCCAACGATAAGATCTACCGTTTCAAAAAAAAAAAACTAAGAGTTATTCTATCGTTACTTAAGCATCGGTGTGGCCATCCCAAAGTCCATCGAGGGAGAACTCCGCAGACCACTGGGTGACAATCTTTTTCTCGTCAGCAGAGGGAGGGGCATTGTTTGCGTTGGTAGTATTGCCGGTGGCTGAGGGCATAGACCATCCTGCGATACGCCCATCTCGCCAGTCAGACAAAACACCCATGGCAGCACTATCAAGGTCAGGAATACCTCCCTTCATGAGACGGCCCTTTGTTCTAGCAACCTCGATAAGGAAGCCCTTCAAAAACTGCTCGTGAGGGTTCATCACCAGAGGAGGAAGATTGTAGTATGCTTGTAAGTGGTTCATCTGCTGCTCATTGTTGCGTAGTCTGGCCAGCAGAACAGACACAGCGCCCTGGGGATCCGAGATCAGCTTGGGAGGAACAGCGTTGAGAAGCACAAGATTGGCCTTTCTCTCAGCGACGCTCTCAGAGCTCTTCTCGTCCTTGTCCGGGAAAACTATACCAGGTGAGTCCACAATGCTAAGCTTGCCATCCACCTTCACTTGACGGAGAGCTGTGGTGATCCCAGCCTGGGCTCCCACAGGACACACCTTGGTTCGGTTTCCATGCTTGGAGCAAAGGCTGTTGATGATGGACGACTTGCCAACATTGGGGTATCCGATAACTCCCACAATCATAGCACGCTTGAGCTGGCTGGCTCCTGCGTACTTCTTGAGAGCTTGTAGTAGGTTAGCGGTAGTGGCAGCACCAGTGAGTGCCTTGTGATCGAATGTCTGAGCGTTGGGTGCTGCGTGCGAAGCAATGAGAGGAATGGTGGGGAACACGTTTCCAAGGGTGCTGACCCACCCCTTCAAAACATCAGTGGGAATGAGATCCGCCTTGTTGAGAACAAAGATCATGCGCTTCTCGGGATGAGCAAGCACAGCATGCTCAACTTGCCTTGATCTGGTTCCCTCGGGGTTTCGTGCGTCCAAAACGTACACAATCACGTCCGACATGTCTACCACCTGCTTGTACATTTTGTCAAACTGCTTCCTTGAGGTGTCGCCCTTGACTACTATATCCTCGACCTCGAACTCTTCGTTCTCCATGTCGGCCTCTGCGTTATTGTTGTATTCATCAGCGGCCGCTGCAGCAGACGCTACTAGGGCACTGAGTCTCTGGCTATTGTCAACCTCTCCTCCGTCCATCTCCATGTCCATCTCATCATCACCCGCATCGAGTCCAACGTTGTCAATAACCTGTGATCGTCCCTGCTCCTTTGCGGCCTTTGCGGCCATCTTTTGTGCTTCAATCTCTTCTAGCAGCTGGGCCTTGTACGGGAACGAGTTGGGGATACCAATATCCTTCTTGTGTCGCGATTTCCAGGTCACGTCATTCTTGGAGATCTTCTTCTGTTTTCTCTCATGGGCGGCAGCCTTTTTCTTGATTCCCTCGCGCAGCTTGGTCGACTTGCGCTTGCTTTGCGGTTTCTTGACTCTCATTATTAGTGTGTTTTGGTTCGTGCTGCAAAAATTATTTTTCCACTCTTATCGCACCCTTGCCCCAATCAGCACCTGCATCAAGAAGCAAAATAAATCAATTCTCTATAGTAACATTAACATCCTCCTTGATTTTGGGGCTCTTGGTGGGCTTACGCTCACTCTCATCGCCGCTATCTCCATCTTCTTCCTCCTCCTCCTCTTGCTTGATCTGCTCTTCATCCTCTCTCTTTCTCTTGAGAAGCTGCTCGTCACTGTCGGACATGATGACACAGCAATTCAGCCGATCACCAGACTGATAGACGGCAAGCTGGTCTCTAATACCTAGGTCCCAAATAACAATCTTGCCATCGCTGGAGATTGACGTCAGAAGAGTGGTATCTCCAATGTCAAGTGCATCAAATGACTTGACACGGGTAGAGTGGCCCTGCAGCTCAAAAGACGGCGCGTCGCTGGCTTCTTCCGTAGCGGTGCTGTAGAGGCCGTCAACATTGAAGAATTGTATCTTGCCGTTGCTTAGAGAAAGCACCAGGTACGTAGTTCCCTGAATAGTAATCGGTCGCATGTGCTGCAGTGAGCTGGGAAGGCTGATCTTCCTAGTTGCTCGGCCCTTGTGGTAGATTTCAAAACTTCTGTCAAACCCAGCAACGTAATGCTCGCCATCTGGAAGCCAGGCTGCTTGATATGCCTCAGCAGGCAGGCGCAGAATGCTGGCTTTCTTGGCGGTCATGAGGTTCCATAGCCGAAGTGTCTTGTCTTTACCCACCGTGATGCCAATCTTACCTGAGGGGTGGATAGAAAGATCGTTGATTGGGCCCTTGTGGCCCTTCATCTCTGCCAGTGGCTCCCAGTCCTTTGTTTTCCAAATGCAAATGTGGCCATCATCGGCGGCACTGAATAGCCAGTTCTTGAAGAACTGAAGTACAGTGATGCTGCCGCTATGATGGATCAGGTTACCCAACTCTTTGCGCCGTTGTATATCGTACACTCTAATATGTTCATCATTCGATCCACTGGCCAAGTATCTCTTGCTGATGGCCAGGCAGCGAATGCTTTGCGAGTGGGCAGCAAAGTGGAAGATAGGCGAGAACACTTCTGACGATTTGTTCAGGGCCAGTGCAAGGCACATGACATTGTGCTCGTAAGATCCGGTGATGACTCGCATGATGGGCCGGCCAGTTCTAAGAGGGTGCTCATTCGTGGTGGTTGTTGTCAAGGCAGATGTATCCTCGGCCTTGATAATGTTGGAAGCCTCTTTGATACCTGCATTGGACTCGAGCTTAACCGACTTTGTATGCTTTCTGGCCTTGTTATCGGACTTTGACTTGCTAATCTGCTTCTCCTTTGGTTCGGATGAAGCCTTGACACCCTTTTTGTGAGCCATTTTGTCCTTCTGTTGATCGTGGAAAATAAAAATGTCAGGGCTGCAAGGGTTCAAAGTCAAGTCAAAAGTATACGCTACCGCCGACGAGCAGATAGGGGGCATGGACACTGACGACCTTTATGATGAATTTGGCAACTATATCGGGCAAGAATCTGGCTCTGAGCACCATGAGGTAGACAGTGCGAGCGAAATCGACGTGGATGAAATTGAAAGTGACACCGCCCGGTCTTCAGAACAACAGGCCCTGGTCACCACCACCAACTTACCAAGAGATGCCCAAGTTCTCGTGGAATATGTGGATAGAGAATCAATTGAACAGCCTCTTGTGACACCGCCGACGCGGTCTACGACTCAAAAGACCACAGCTCCTGCAAGAGAAGCGCTCACGTCCAGTCAACAGTACCGCATGGACTTGATGCGACAGCCCGACCAAATATACAATGTTGCTGTGATGGGTCATCTACTACATGGAAAAACGGCACTAGTCGACGCACTCTTGTGTGATTCTCAGCTCGAGCATTCAGGCGGATGGCAAGGGTCTCATCCCACCGACAACCAACTCATTGAACGCAAAAGAGAGCTCTCAATACACGCGTCTCCTGTTTCAATGTTACTGCCGACAAGTCGTGGCAAAACATTTTTATTCAATGTCATTGATGTTCCTGGCCACGTCGACTTTGCTGACGAGATCTCTGTTGCTCTGAACATGGCAGACGGTGCGGTTATTGTGGTGGACTGCGTAGAGGGGCTCCAGGTAACCTCCAAACGTTCCATAGAGGCGGCTCTTCTTGCAAATGTGCCCATAATATTCCATTTGAATAAACTCGATCGACTCATCCTCGAAATGAGGATGCCGCCGTCGGAAACTCTGTACAAACTGGAAGCTTTGGTCGAGCAGATCCGCATGTTTGTGCGCTCCATATCTCCGTCTGCCGCGTCCAAGTTGAGTATCCACTCTCATTTTGTGTTCGGCTCGGTTGAGCTCGGCTGGCACTTTACGACACAATCCGTTGCAAACAATTACTTCGGTTCCTCGGCTGCTTCTGTGCGCGAATCGTTTAGACACATGCTTTGGGGCAAAGTGATCTACGATCCAAAAAAACGAAGGTTTTCCAATTGGAAAACATCTGATGAGTCACAACGGCCGTTTATTCATTTCATTCTCGAACCGTTGTACAAGTCCATAACCCGGTCGCTAGACGGCGAGGATGGCACAGACGAGATCCCCAATCTCCGTAACAGGATACGAACCACCTCTCAGGCCGTTATAGGCAATCCCGCTGAACCAACAGCCTATCTCGTGGACGCCATGGCCTCGGTACTTCCATCTGTTGGTGCTGCACTGAGCAACCACCAACTACGAGTTTTGGGAACATCCACCATACCGTCTGACGAGGCATATCTACATATCACCAAAATGACGCTGGGCCCGCTGTCGCTAAACTCCAATGAAATCTTTGGTCTCGGGTACGTTGTGTCTGGTGAGGTTTCGCGCGACATGGAGGTGTGCGTGCTGAATGAACAGTACACCGCCGACTCATCTGACGAGATCTCCAAACTAACAATCACAGAATTATTCCTGCCGGACCCAGTAGCACTGATGCCTGTTGATTCGGTCCCCACCGGCTGCTGGGTGCTTGTTCGTGGCCTTGAATCGTCCATTGGCAAGACGGCTACCGTGATATCAGCCAGAGTTTTTGAAAGCTTGCCAAACAGTGTTTTCCCTGCGCTTCCCAATAGACAGCTGACCCAGTCTGTTTTCCGAGTTGCAGTCAATCCCGGCCGACCGTCAGAATTGCCCAACCTGCTGGATGGACTGCGCAGAGTCAGCAAAATTTACATGGCTCTGCAAGTAAAAGTAGAGGAGACTGGAGCATACATTATGACCGGTCCCGGCGAAATTTACATGGACTGTGTGCTGCATGATCTGAGGGAGCTGTTTGCCAAAATTGAGGTCAAAGTGTCTGATCCCAGCACTATCTTTGCCGAAACGTGTTCGGAGACATCTGCTCTTTTGTGCACCGCCAAGACTGCCAACGACGCCAATGTTATCACAATGATTGCGGAGCCGCTGGACCAGGCGATTGTCCAGGATTTGGATTCAGGGTCGTTCGACTCGGACCCCTCTAAAATAGAGGAGCGCTACGGCTGGGATGTGCTGCAGTCCCGGTCTATTTGGGCATTTGGGCCTCCGGGGGCGCCCGGTGGGTGTAATTTATTACTTAACGAGGTGGTGAACGAGTACACTGACAAGGGCGCGCTAGCCTCGGTCAGACCCCATGTTGAACAGGGTTTCCGATGGGCCATGCATGAGGGTCCACTTTGTGAGGAGGCAATACGCGGCACAAAGCTGCGTGTTATTGACGTTGAGCTTGCATCAGACGCCATTCAGCGAGGTGCAGGTCAGCTGATTCCTGCTGTCCGCCGAGCGTGCTACTCATCCATGCTTCTTGCTTCTCCAAGATTGCTGGAACCGATATACGAGTTTCACATATTATGTTCTGGCGGTTGTGCAGAGGTTTTACACAAAATCATCGATACCCGTCGCGGCGCAATCATTAGTGACAAGCCGGTCGCTGGCACTCCTCTTTATCTTGTCGAGGGAAAGATACCTGTGATTGAGTCATTTGGCTTTGAGACAGACGTACGGAACGGCACACGGGGCGAGGCAACTGTATCGTTGGTGTTTGACTCGTGGGATATTGTTCCTGGTGATCCTCTGGACAAGAGCCAGAGTGTGCCCACACTGAAGCCTGCGCCTCTACAGTCTCTGGCCCGCGATCTTGTCACCAAGACACGGCGACGCAAAGGGCTCGGACCTGGGCCCACGCTAACAAAATATGTGGATCAAGCCATGCTGGAGGGTCTGCGTGAGCTGGATCTTTTAGAGTAATGTAATGTCATCACAGCAGTATTTTTGCGAGATATGCACGGTAGGTCCCCTCGTCGTATGATTCCCAGTTCACATAGAGACATACAAACTCCTGGACGCACTGCGCCAGCTGTTTGAGGTCAATGCCAGAACGGCCAATAAACTGCACAAGAACGTCGATTCGCTCCTTGATTGCCTGGGGCGTTTGATGCGATTTCAGCACAGGAGACTTGAGAACAGTCACCATGTATACGGCCGCCATGGCTATGATATGTGGAGGGTACACGAGCAGCATGTCTGCTGCGTACGAGTCGTTGATCATTGAGTGGATGGATTGTGTGTCTGTTGGGCTCAGCGAAAACTGGGGAAATTCTAGCGTGATGGCCTCTGAGATTGCTGACAGGGACCGGTACGGGTGGTGAACCACTAAGTATGTCCCCAGCTCCTCAATGAGATAAAACTCGCACTCGGCCACCTTTGTTGGGTCAGCAGTGACAAAATCGGGCCACAGAATCCTGGCTTCTGACGTGATGGTACGTAAATGCAGCGGCGATTCTTCCATCTTACAAGCAAGATACAGGCACGCAGCAATCATCACATAGACGTTGACCTCGCTCAGTGCTGCCTTCAAAAGAAACCTAGCCAGGTACACTTCGGCAGTGCTGACAGCACGTTGTCGTACGTTGAGTTGTTTTCCAAATGTTTCGAGAAGTTCATGCAAGTAGAGACGCATACCGGGATCAAACGCCGATATTATGGCGATAGGCTGGCCCTGTGTCGCAGCATCTGCCGCTTTCTTGTCATTTGCTGCTGCTGCTGTGGTGCGAGGCTTGTGGGGCCGAATCTCCCTTTCGAATTTGCGGGTGGCGGCTTGCTCTGCCGCCATCTCTTCTCGAGTCATTAGCCATTTGTTGTATTGTGTGGAGTCCCAGAAATTGGCCGACATTGACGGCTGGCTCGTCGTGCAGTCGTCAACACTGCAAAAGCGACTCGACAACTACCGGCTCGGCGTGGGGGGCCGCGGCCCCACAATGTTTACCCACACTTTTATTACTCCCATGCAATCAATAAATTATGTAAACTTGATGGCCGCCTTGTCAATGGCTGCCTCCTTGAACATCGGGCACGTCTTGTTTGTGCTAATATGCCCTACCGCGCCACACTTGGCACACTTGCGGTTGGTTCGCTTTTCTTTGGGCCGGCCGTCCAATCCTCCTGCACTCGCCTCTTTTTGGTGCCTGCGCGCCACCCGACGCTCCTGGTTCCGCTCAAGTTTGGCAAGTCTCTGCTTCAGCTGTTCCTGGTATCTCTTGTTCTTGCTAGGGTCTTGGGTCACCTGCATCTGCTCTACCTCGAGCTGCGATTCCTCAATCAGCTGACGGCGTCTCACGTATGCGCGGATTACAGTGGGATCGCGTATAATCTCCACCTTGCGCTGCACAATACCATTGTCGTCCTTGACCTTGCGCGTGATGCGTAGCACCTTGTGTTGCTTGGCGGCATTGCTGGTGCTGGCATGCGAGAAAAACGACATCTCGTCATCGTCCTGCTGCATATCCAATGACATGGGCGTCTCGCCCTCGTTCGCATTGTTGCCGCGACGCGCGTCCTCGGCGTCGTCCCACTCTGACGATCTCTCTGTAGACTTGAGACTGCGGCTCTGCGCATACCAGATGCGCTTAATCTCAGCGTCGTACGCCTGCTGCTGCTGCGCCACATTATAGCTATGTCCGTTCAACAGTTTCGCACTGTTCAGCTTGTCGTTCACCGACTCGCCCATCGCCTTGAATCCTCCCTTCATTGACGTTCGAAGCAGACTAAACGCTTCGCCTCGTCCCGAGGGATCGCCTACTCCATGGAGCTGTAGCATCGCCTTGCCTTGCGTGGCATTGACAAAGTTCCGCGTAATCTGCCATGGTGCCAGCTGTTCTTCAATGGTGCCGCCCTCCGCGTCATCATCCACTTCATCGTCAACGGTTTTACCATATCCAGCATCCTCCAGGTGCTGCTGACCCACCTGCATCGAGTCGAGAAGTGCAACCTGCTCCGGCGTAACCATGCTGCGAATTGCATCCTCTGACGGCAGCGCCTCGTCGGCCTTGATCTTCCAGTATCCCTGGTCCGGTCCACTCCGCTGGTACATCATAAACTCCTTTAGTCTTTGCCTGTTCTGCATACCACTCTGGTCCGGAAAGTGAATAGACACATCGTTCATCGTCAGCCGGTGGTGCGGGTCCTTGTTCAGAATCCGGTATACAATCATCTTGAGTCGGTTCTTGCTGGCGGTGGTGACCTTTCGCGAGTGTGGTCCAGGAACTGTCTCCACAGGAAACGTTTGGCCCACCACCATGAGGTGTCCCAGTGGCCGCAGGAAATACTGCTGATACGCCTTCTTGCCGCCACTCCGCCGAATAAACAAAAAGTCCGTCTTGGGGTTCTCGTGCTTAAACACTGGCGCACGGATCATATTGTTGTACAGCGTCGGCACAACGTTACCGGGCTCTACAAACCCAAAGTTCCAAAACGCAGACCGGTCCTGCACGCCCAAAATGTGCGTTTCGCCCGTCTCGAGTTTGGGGCGCGCATTGTCCTCGGCCGACTTTTTACGATAGTAGTTGACAATCTTGGACCCCATGCCAAGATTGTTCAGCATGGGCGGAAACTCCTCGCTGTACTCAGTGAGAAACATACCCACGTTGTCACCCAGTGTCAGGTCGCCTGTTTTGCGCAGTAGCTGCGACGCAGGCTTACCCTTGTAGTCTTTTCTGCGTCGCGTCTTGATCTTGGTGAATTGGATTGGAACGTCCGGCTTGGCAATGAAGCTGGGTCGGTGGAACGACCGCTTCTGCGCCTTGCTCAGCCTCACCTTGTAGTGTGGCGACTGCAACCTAAGCGCTACTAGAGAGTGGTCAATGGTTAGATTACCAATGGTTGACCGCACCTTGCTCTGGTAATTCTCCTTGAGCATATCGTAAGCCCGGTCATTTGAAATATTGTATCGCTGGAGTGAGTTACGCGATGTTGCGTGTTTTCGTGGATTGAGTCGGCGTCGTTTAAGCTGAAGCTTGTCGAGGAACAACAAATGCTCATCATTCATGTCCAGGCGCACCTTTCCAATCCAACTGCCGCCGTCACTGGCACCACCACCATCTTCCAAAACCCACTCCAGGTTGTTGTTGTCCAACTCCTTGTTCCATTCCTCGTTGTCCCATTGGGCGAAATGCCTTGAACGTTTGAGGGGCCTACCATCACCAACGTCGTCCCCCACCTCCACCTCCCAATCATACACCAAAAGCTTGTCGTCTTCGGACATCCGCTCAAGCGAGCGCTTATTATCGCCAGCACCTTGTTGCCGTCGCAGCTCTTCAAGTACAATATGTGTAATGTTGGGTTTCTTGCCATCACCCATTTGTGCCGCGGGCGGAATCTTGAATGCCATCCTCTGGTCAGGCTCAAAGTCCAGCGCAATCTTGGATGGAACGCACATTGGACGCGGTCCCGGTTGGGGAAGCGCCAATTTGCTTGGCTTGGCACCAAACAGTTTGTTCATTGACAGTATTCGGCCCTTTTCAAAGTCAGGAAAGTACATCCTCAGCATCTCCATCTCGTCCATAGGTTTGGTGCCAATCTCCTGGCCGGCTACTCCATTCAGCTCAAAGATCTCGGGTCCAAACGTGTCGGCCAGCGTGCCAGGACTCATGGCTGCGTCCATCTCTGGGCTGTGTTCGTTATTATTGTTAGTACCCTGTGCCGGCTCCTCGTCGAACGCCAGCCGCCAGTCCTCTTCATTTGGATGCAAATTATGGTCCGCTCCAAACAAATTGGCTGCATCGTGGCCCACCACATCAAAGTCATACTCTTCCTCATCCTCCTGACCGTTCCCATGCACTGCATACTTGTTGCCGTTCGTGCGGTGGTGGTCGTGGTGTACTAGCGGCGACGGAGGCAGAACTGCATTGTACTCCGCTTTTAGATCATTAAGATCAGAATCATCTTCGCGTGGCGGCGCCTCTTCTTCCGGCAATTCGTCCTCCTCGTCCGCCAACTCGTCCTCATTCTCATAGTCGATGGCGTCCTCCCCCGCCTTAATCATGTCGTTTCCTGATAAATCCTTGGGAATCTGCCCTCCCTGCAGGATCATCCGAGTCAGCGACTCTTCATCCTCGTTGCCGGGATCGATTCGACCCGGCATCTTGCTCCTCCTAGTCGATTAAGATGGCGTGTGATGGTTCAAAGTAAAGTCTCACGCGGGCAGTCGACTTTTGCTTAGTCATCGCCATGCCCCGACGCTAGCTTGCTTCTCAAGAGTGCTTTATATCTTTGTGTGCGGTAACTCTACTACGAAATTTCACCAATGTTGATGTCGGGCTCGCCATTAGGCCGGCCGCTAGGCGTCATGAACATGCTCACCCGGGTAGCCCGGCCATCTATGGTCATTCCAACTACCTGGACCAACGCATTTCATACTACCCCCGCACCACAAGTCAGGCAAAAGTACCTCCGTCGCCTAAAGAGACTACGACAGCATTACGCTTCGCAAATGCTCAAGCCCCAGCAGATCAAAACTGACCCTGTGTTGGGAAGGTCCGACGTTGCGTTTCTCGATAGAGCCAGAGCAAGAGTGTCCGAGGAGCACAACCAGATTGAGCTGCTAGACTCTGCTCAAACCGATAGGCTCGTATTTGGTGCGCAGCAGGCGGCTGTCGACAAGAACCTCAGAAACCTTGGTGCCTCGGGTGCTCCCGCCGACGGGTCTGCTCCTGGACCCGAGTCGTTGTCGTTTTTGGAAGGGGTTCTCAAGGAGAGCCAGTACCGCAAGGATGTTCTTTTACGAATCATCAGCATGCAGAACGCCAAGCCTGCTCAAGCAAAGAAGCTGGCTACTGCCTATGCTGTTGAGGAGTTTGGACGCACAAAGGGAGACACTGGATCCAGTGAAGTCCAGGCCGCGGTCTGGACCATGAAGATCAACTACCTCGCTACCCACCTCAAAGAGAACAAGCAGGACGTCAAGGGTCTACGACGACTAGAGCAGATGGTCCACAATAGACAGGGAATTCTCAAGTACCTCAAGCGCACTGATCCCCAGCGGTACTTTTGGGCCATTGAGAAGCTTGGCCTGAGTGACGACGCCGTCTCTGACGAGTTCCACCTGTCTCGCAAGTACCTGTGGGACACCCAGTTCTTTGGCGACAAGACTCTGCCTCTTAAGAAAACCAAAAAGGAGACTCGTGCTCTGCGCAAAAAGTCCCGCATGGAAAAGAAGGTCACCCGGGTCCTACAGTAACCTAACATGTACATATATAATACTACCACCACTTGCTACTACAACTGACTGTAAATAAAATAAGTTAATATGTTTCATCTCATCGTCATCATCAGTCTCAACCAGTCTTAGTGGTGGACATAGCCAATAAAGGGCTGCTTCTCCTCGGCAACCACCGTCTTACGGCGGTGACTAGACTTGTCGCAGCACGCAGCAATAGTCCACCAGAAGGCAGACCACAGTGAACAGGCAGTGGCGATCCAGGTGAGCACATACAGTGACGCATTCAGCTTAGCAGTGACGCCAAACGACGATACATTCTCGTTGAAGTAGTGTTTGTATGTGACAAAGAGACCCGTGGCAATACAACTGCTGATGGCAAAAAAGATAAAGCACAGCCATGACGCCAGCGATCCGCAGCATGCCGCCATGCGTGAACACCAGCTAAAGACACCAAGCAGAACCGAGAGCGCTGCCAGAACAATCGCAATAACGTAGCACACCCACATGGCCACAGACGCGCCGTGGATGATCTTGTTGTAGTCCTCAATCTGACTCGGAAGCTTGATAGAGACGCCTGTCTTGGTATCGCTCTCGAGAATGGTCACCAGATCGAACCAGAATGGCTCCCATGGTGTCTTGCACTCAACGACTTTGCCATCATTGCCGTCACAGTATCCATTGACACCAGCCTGGTAAAAGTCTTTAATTCCAATCTCCTGGCGGAGGTTACTGATCTCGCTGTTGATTTGCTGGGTAATATCCGGGGGAATGCCTTGAACGGCGTTGACATTGAGATTGGTAAAGTCGATTCTCATGAAATACAAAGAATGTAGACCGGTTGCTTTCTCGTAGGTGCTAAAGAACGTAACGAGCCCGATCGCCAATGCCGCGAGGCACCCGGCAAGAGGCAGAATCGATAAACAAAAGTTTCTGCAGGCCATAATCGTAGCCGATGTGTATGTGTTTACTGCCTCGAAATATGAACGGGTGGAGGGGTTCGTGGGTTAGGGGGATCCGATGGAACGAGCAAAAATAAAACCCAGCAAAACGGTGGGAATATCAAGTGCTAAATTTGGTTAGTGTAAAAAAACCGGCGCTCGTCGAATCAAACGTTGCCGCAGGAATGATGCGACGACCAGACTCATGTATTTATATATCTCAAACACCCCCAGTCAAGCGGCTGACCATGTCTTTTCTTGGCACAAGGTTCAACCGGTGCTTCCTCCTCAATGGCATTGCCCACACACAAGCTTACAGCCAGGTGCAAGGCACAGCAACATTACATTTCGTCACCCAGCAGGGGCGCACACGTTTTTCAAAAGCAAGGGTGCAGCTACCCGTGCCCTGGCCGCGCACCTGGAAACAGCGTTAGGATGAGAAAGTCTCAGCATAGGCCTGTTCTAAAAATAGCCCCACTTACGCTCCACGCGACAAGGCTCAGTACCGAAAACCAACGTCAAGCTCGACCGGTTGATCGGCTTATGCTGCAGCGCTGGTCTCCACGTTTCAGGGATCCACATGCTGCTGCATTCAATTCGTGCATGTCATCACACACGCATCACTCACGCCGTGTTTTGACCAGCCCGCCCTAACGGCTAAAATAGTATCTTCGGGAGCTGCTCCGAAACCCGGTCTTGAGTATCATATCGCTCTCCCCTGCCCCTGCATGGATGATACTCATCCATGCAGCAGCAGCTTGCGGTCCAGTCCCCTCGTTTTCTCACCTGTCGGTCAGAGCGGGTACACGGCTGCCAGTTATGCATTTCACGCGCTCCACAGTTCTACGTAAGGCTGCGTCGGCTGACCCTAAATGTGCAAAGAAGCAATCTCCGTGAGCGCCGTTCTCGAAGGTTGCTACGCTTTGTCTATTTCTTATTGCTATTCTACGTCGTCCCGAATTCCACGCCAGAGCACGGGTAATCCCTCATGATGTGGGGTAGCACAGTTGAGTCCGGCCCAACCGTGCAACGCTTTCACGTTCAACAACGGTATCTGTTGGAATTGAAACATGGGCATCGCAGACCTAGCAAGGGTTTTCACTGTTTTGTCACATGCTTATATGAGTTTGAACGTGTTTAAACATTGTTCATGGTCTCAACTTGGCTAATATCCACCTCTTATAACAGGACATTTTTTTGGCCCTATCCGTGGCCTTCATCTTGTATCAGCTCGTCGCTGCTCTTATCAGTTGTCCAAACTCATCCACGTTCGAATGTATCCGATACATGCCCTACCTGCTCGTACTCATGAAATGCATGCATTATCTAGATCTCGACTCCTACGCTAGGAACGGTCGTGCTGTTAGTCTGGTCCTCAGTGTTAGTGGCTGCTGCGTCGGTGCAGGTTTCTAATTCCTCATCTATCGCCATTTCGCTCTCCTTTCGAACCTCCTGTAAAGGCTTGTGTCTCTTGAGCACCTCTTCTACCTGGGGTGCTTGGTTAATGTTGGCCTGCTCTTGGTGCTTGCTGATAAACTTGCCCACATTGTGACCTGCCGCCATATCAGCCTCCTCCGCTGTGTAGGGTCCCTTTTTGATATCCTTCACTCTTCTCTTGTGCACTTTGCCTCTGTAGTGATGCTGTAAAGCGTAGTCGGTCTCAAAGTACTTGGCACAGGCAATACAGTAGAACTGGCCCATGCCAGGTTTGAACTCGTCCAACGGCTGGTTCTTCAGGTTGTGTATGCTTCGCTCACTTCCGAGATCTTCATGCAAAATCCGATCAGTTTCGCGGATATACCGCTTGGTCTTTGTATATTTTCCCATCTTTCAGCTGGTAGTATAAAGCACAAGAAATTTCAAAATAAATTTACCAGCCCCAACCCTGGACAAGGGTCTGTCTGAATATAGGCCACCTTTTGTGCTCTTCGAGCAAGGGAATCCTTATTAGTATATCATATTCATTACTCATCATCGCTGTTGTCCTCGTTACCGCCGCCGTTGACTGTGAGCCGGCGGTCCGACTCTTTCACAGCACCTACTGTCACCAAAAGCTGTTCAATGTCTCGTATGTTCGTGGAGCTTCCTCCGATAGTATCCAGAGTCACAATCTGCTTCACAGGTTGGCCATTGTGATAGATAAGAATGGTCGGGCATGACTCGGGACGGTACTTGTCATTGATCTGTCGGGCGTCAATTTCGACAAACTTGAGGTCCTTGAATCTCGGAGCAACCCTTCGGTACAGCGCAGACAAGAGCCTACTCTCTTCAACACCAGGATACATAATGTGCAAAAAGACGTAGATGCCTCCATCCTTGGAGCTGGCCTCTGTCACCTCTTGAGTGTACTCTGGTTTGGAGATGTGGACGACTTCGCCAAACCGCAATTTGGACGTCATTTGCTGGATCTCGGCCATGCGTTTGTTGCGGTACATTTGAATGAATTCCTCGTCTTCGAGTCCCTCTTCATCCAGCTCGTCCAACTCGTCAAGGGTCTTATCCTCTAGTCGGTTGGCGTGTGCGTTATTGATGGCCTCATCCATTGCCTTTTCGATCTGCTCCTCAGCAGAAGGTGGCTTCTCGGGGATCACTCCGTGAGCCCTAAGAATGTCGTTCCATTCTGTGTCTTCATTCGGGTTTACTTCGACGTTCATGTTGTCGTTATGAGGTGTGCCCCACGCTACAGTGGGATATTCTCACGCACTTTATTAATACGATTACAACTACATTCACCAAATCAGCTCCAAGTTCATCAATTACTAGATAAAGATACACGGTTAAAAAGCTCGACGCATAATTTAAGCCTAGGCCATGTAGTCGGGGAACTGCTCAAGAGACTGGATCAGAGGTCCCTTCTTGGTCAGGAACTTGACGTAAGCTCCGTCCTCCTTGACCTCACCGTTCTGGCGGCGCTCAACGTACTCCTCACGGTTGAGGTTGGTGAAACCCCACTTCTTGGAGATGATGATCTTCTGCTGACCAGGGAACTTGTAACGAGAACGACGGAGAGCCTCAATGACAACGTCCTTGTTGGAGTCCTTGGTACGGACAGAAATGAGAATCTGGCCAATGTTGACACGGGCGGCAAGTCCCTGGGGCTTACCCCAGGCACCTCTCATACCCTGCTGCAGTCTATCGGCTCCGGCACACGACAACATCTTGTTGATACGGAGAACGTGGAAGGGGTGCACACGGATTCTCATGTGGAAAGACTCACGTCCAGACATCTTGGTGATATACTTGTTGGCACAGATACGGGCAGCCTCAAGAGCCTCGGACGAGAGCTGCTCCAGCTCGTTGGAGACGAGGTGGACACACAGAGGGAACTCGTCAGTTCCGGCTCTCTTACGTCCAAGATCATAGATACGGATCTTGGCGTCGGGGACTCCACGGTTGTATCTGCTCTTGGGGAAGGGCTTGTTCTTGCAGTAACGGTAGCAGCGGGCGGGTCTTCTGGCCATTTTTAACTTGGTTGTTGTCTGCTGTTGGACGAAGAAGAAGTTGATTATAAATTCCACTTTGCTTAGAGTGCCCGGGGTCCTCCCCTAGCCCTGCTGCCGGGGCTCGTCGACACACACTTTGTCTGTAGCGTAAGAGTTAGTCATCGGTGCGTTAAACGGTGTGACTGTCTCCTGAAAGTTGGGAGGTGGGGCTTCAGGGTGGTTCAGGGTGGTCCTGGGAATCCATCTGCCCATTGATGAGGATTATAATGCATACGGGTCCGGACCAGGGTCTTGCGAGTTCATCTCAGCTTGAGCAGCGAGCTGAAATGTGGAGCGAAAGCCCTTTAGTGTAGCTATACATAGAGAACGGTGACTACTTCTATTGATATTCGGAATTGTTTATACAGCACCTGTGACCGTACTACTAGTGTGAATCCTTGTCTACTCGTACCTCTGAGATCATCGAGTTTTAACAAAGCCGATCGACCTTGTCTACTGGCATTGATGTAATTACTAAAAACCATTGTGGTTGAAAAGCAACGCATTTTGATACAGTCACTCCGTCTACGACTGGTGATAGATGGCTCTGCGCGTGACACCATTTTTCAACCTTATGGGTTCCAAGAAAAAGGCTAAAAAAGGAGGATCCGCAGGAGGAACTCGAGACAACTCCCCTACAGCCAGTAATTCTCGACAGCAAAATGGAAATAGAAGGCGGCAAGAGGATAAACCACCATATCGCACCAGTGCCACGCCGCCGGTAAGTGGCGAAGATGATTTGCTCTTCTTCGAGGATTCAACAGGAAATGAGGCAGGCACTAAGCAAAATATCAAGCCTGAAATGCAACCACAACCGACTAAATCATCACCAACATTACTACCAGCCAATGGTGCTCTACCCACTAACAAAAACGATCTCGAACAGGACTTTTTAGCCTTTGACGATTCAGACAACGAAGACAGTAATGTCTCGACCACCAAAATAAATGGTGCTGACACAGCGCCCGTCAGCTCAAATCTCATCGATAGTTTCAAGAGCTTTGAGAAGGACCTTGCGGAGAAAGATGATCTCAAAGTTCCTGCTTCCAAGCCTCTCAAACGACGCCATTCAGACGCGACATCCAACGAGGACGATTCCGACATGGAAGATCCTATACCGCATAAAAGGCAAGACCATTCAAAAGAGTTTCCTTGGATCACCAGGAAGCGGGACCATTCCAATGAAAAAGAAGTGGCTCATTGGTTGACTCTCGAGATCAAAGACTTTGTGGCTTATATGTCGCCTCATAGTGCCGAAATCAAGGCGAGAAATGAGGCGGTCGCTCGCATCAGATCAGCCGTCACAGAGCTGTGGAAGGACGCCCAAGCATATGTGTTTGGCTCTTTTGCAACCGACATGTACCTTCCAGGATCCGACATTGACATTGTTGTCTTGAGTAAGAAGGGCAATCTGACCCAACCAAGCTGTCTCCATCTACTGGCCCACAAACTCCGCACAATGAAAATGGTTTCAGACATGCAGGTCATCACGAAGACTCGCGTTCCCATCATCAAGTTTGTCGAGCTCCACAGCAAAATCAATATTGACATCTCGTTTGAGCGAACCAATGGTGTTCAGGCGGTCGAGCTGATCCGTGGCTGGCAGAAAAAGTTCCCTGCTCTTCGGTACTTGGCGATTGTCATCAAGCACTTTCTCGCACGAAGATCGTTGAATGAGGTACACACTGGTGGGCTTGGGGGGCTTAGTGTTGTCTGCATGATTACCTCGTTTCTGTCCAATCACCCTCGCGTTGCCAGCGGAGTCATCGACCCCATGGACAATCTCGGCGTTCTTCTCATTGAGTTCTTCGAGCTATATGGAAACTGTTTCAACTATGACAACCTGGGCCTTTCAGTTGATGATCGCATGCAGTACCTTCGCAAAGACGACTATTCTGCTCTCGTCAACCCCAGGTCAACGTATAGTCTTGCCATTCTCGATCCTCTCGACAACACCAACAATATGAGCCGCGGGTCGTTCAACTTATCAGGCATCCGCAATGCGTTCAAGGGCGCCTACGCCATGCTGTGTTCCAAGTGTTACGAAGCCAATGGGCTGGGATACAAGCGGAGACGAGGCATGTCTTTGCTGGGCAACATTATCCAAGTCAAGGGGCCCGAACGAGATTTCGCTGATATGACCGGTCAGGTTGTCAATGAAAGTCGGCATGTCAATATGGCGGCGCTGCATTCTTCTATCAGAAGAGAGCAGGCTGACACAGATCAGTTCTACTATGACAGCACCGACGAGGAAGCTCAAGTACAATCCATCGAAGAGGCTGCGAGTCGTCCGAAAGCAACTCCAAAGTCCGTGATAAAAACTCAGCAAACAAGTTTCAAAGCTGCCGCAGCCTCTGAGCGACAACCGCCTGCTCTTGCTACTCGCATTAATCCACTTGAGATTGGTGACGTTGATCAAGATACCATTGTTATCAGTGATGATGGCAACTCCGACACTGGCGATGAGCCTATTAGTCGCACTCGCATTATCAAATAATAAATTGCATTTTTCGTACCTTGTGTTGATAATGGGTTGAAAAGTAGATACACTCAAGCTTTTGAGATTCAGCCTCACATTCATATGTCAGATGGTGAGGTCAAGTTCACTGGGCAGAACGTGGATGCTTTCTTCGCCTACATCGACCGAATTTTACAAGAGGAATATGACGTTGTCCCCCGACTCCGAGAAGTCTTTCAGGGTAGGTGGGTTGTGCCCGAGATCGAACCTATGGTCAAAAGTTTGGCAGCTCGACTTCTCCAAGAACTAAACCAACTCTCAAACGAGGGTTCTGACGCATTGGTTGAAGAAAGATCCGTCATACTACGGAACGCACTGGTTCGCTTTCGCACTTCGATTGAAATGGGCTTCAAAGTCTACAAACATTACTACTCTTCACCAGCTCAAAATGACAACAAGGTGAGCCAGATCACCATCGGCGGACTCTTTCAAACAATGACAAGGATTCGCGCAAAGTTGGCAGTTGCTAAAGGGATGGACGGTATTCGCCTGCTCTCTCAGCTCTCTGCAAACATTCATGAACGGGCAAGTTTGCTGATTGCTCGCGGCGAGATGACCTGGGTCGACGCTACTTACTTGTATTTATATTCTATTCCCCAGGATCTGCGCTGTATGCTTCTAGCTTCCTGTGACCCAAAAATATCCTCAAGTCTACTGAACGAGAACTTTCCTCCTGAGAACGACTTGCTAGAGCATCACGTCAAAACCGTGTTCACGGAGATTCTCACGGAAATCATGAAGCCGTTCCTTTCGCTCGAAGAGTTCATTATGAGCAGTTTTGACCGCTTTTCTTCTGCGGATTACCAGGATTTTGAGGTTGCGTGCAACTATTGGATCAACAATAGAGAGAAGCCCTATGTTCGGTGTGACAAGCCGCTGGCTTCCTGCCAACCTCAGCCTGGTGGCAAACCACTCTCCTCCGGTTCACAAGGGCAGTTGTTGTGTGCAATCAAAATGGATTCTCTGGATAAATTGGTGGCCCATTTCGACAGAGCGTCGCAGTACCTGATAGAAAGGCATCCGGAATGCCTGCCGTATGTTGTTTACAAGCTTCTCTTGGCTATGACTCCAGTTTACAAGTACTCAGCTGCCTTCTACATTGGCGCAGACATTTGCGAGCGTGATCTCAACGCGAACACCTGGCTAGACGTCAAGACTATACTCGCTGGTATGGGCTACGACTGGTTGTCCAAAGATGAGCTCGAACGGTGGACTTACAACATCTGCGATACACTGAAGCCGGATATCAAACACACAATGATTGCGTTCAAGGCGATCCGGGATGCCGACGATCAAGCGTTTGGCCTCACCAAGAACCTCGCGCAACTGGTATTTCCCTTGAAGCATGCGCTCGATTCGCAGCTAACGGAGGGAAATGCGGCTTGTCTTACGCGACTGGTACTGTTTTTCCTGCCCCAAGCCATCAAGGATCTGCACTCAGTGAGACTCACGCTGAGTCGGATGAAGCTCTCCATTCGTGGACCGGGATGTTGGCTACTCAGTGAACGTTGCCATGAACTAGCGCAAGTTTTTTCGTTTAAAGACTCCGAAGATATTTGGACGAAGAACCTCTGGGATACTCTGTGGCTTGGCGAGGAATGCTACGTTAGTGAGCACAAATTACGGTGGCAGATGGCCAAATTCGAGTTTGCGTGGTGGCAGGAAGCCTACGACGAGGAACGAACAAGCGAGACAATCTCCGATCGAGTCAAAAACCCTCCTTTCCGGTCTATTCAGACATACTGCCGGTTCTGCGATATGCCTGACCATCGTTTGGAGAATTGCCGCCTGGCCCAATCCCTGGAAGCACGGCTGTCAAACTTGCATTTTGACATGTCGAGCGGCACGGCTGTGTATGACGCAAAAGGCACCAACAGCCCGCAAGATCGAATGGTATTCCGGTCGCCAGCGAGTGGCAAGGGTGGAATACTCCGAACAAGCCTATTCAAAGACTTTCTGAGCACTCAGCTCTCGCGGATATGACTGTGGGTTTTCCTTGCCACCCTAACCTCTGCAGCAGCCTCCGTCGGCCAAAAGGCAAAGCAGGATAGTGTGACGCAGGTCCACGTTGATCCACGATTAGGTTTGTCTGTTAAGGGAAACGGTTCCACCACACCACACAGATGAAAAGCATTACTAACGAAACGACGATTATTTAAATATAGTGTCCCGTTGGGACTTGTGACTGATCCGCCTACTTTTTCCTTGACTCTTGCTTGTTTCCTCAGAGAACGGGCTCACGGACTGACTCTAGAATATAGTATGGAGCCGTTCCGGTCACGATGCAGGTAACCGAGAACTCCACACCCTACGAGGATCTGAAGGCGGCCGACCATCAGCCTGATAGTAACTGTGGTACACCCGACGCACTTCAAGGGAAGACCCAGCAGCTCAAAAACAACACCAGCAGAAGCAAAACAGCATGTGATGCGTGTCGTCGTCGAAAGATCCGGTGTGATCGCGGTCATCCATGCAACCGATGCATTGCACAGCAGATCAACTGTATGTATACTGCGATTCCCCAGAAGAGGGGCCCACGAGCCAAGCGTGAGTCGGTTATCCAGCAAATGAGAGCTAGACCCGAGTTGATGAGTGCGTCTGTGGCTAGTACAATATTCAATTCTCCAGCCATGCCCTCAGCATCAGCGGCGGGATATACGAGCAAAGGTCGCCGCAGTAGAGATAAATCGAGTGGCTATGCCGACATATCCCAACAGCAACTTGTCACCCGTTTCCAAGGCACGGAATGGAACACAGAAGTCCCCAAAGACTGGTCCAAATACCCGCGGCAGTTTCTCGACGAGATGATGTTTGACTACTTTACGGAAGTGCATCCGATTACGCCGGTTTTGAACCAGGAGGTTGTTGCGTCGTACTTGAATCACAAACCCACTCCGCTGACCTGCTGCCTAGTCTACGGACTGTGTTTTCTTGGGGCTCTGGCCACCACGCAACCCTTGTGTCCTGAATACGCTGCGGCCTCGACTGAGCTCTTGAGTGATGCAACCAAGTTTCACAATGCGTTTCTTCTAGCGGCGAGTCCGTGCGTCGAGACAGTCATGGCGGCATTTAATTTGTGGGTGGCTCACTTCCGCACATGTAACTTCCGACAGTCGTTTGTGTACATTAGAGAGGCAATCACCCTGGCTCAGATGATGGGTTTGGACAACAAGGACCACTATGCCCAGCTCAAGGACGAGAATGTGGCCATGCAGCATAGAGTTCTCTTCCACACGCTCTACACATCCGAGCGCGGGGCGTTTATGCAATTCCCCCACATGTTCAGGCTGACCATTGGTAAGGAGTGCCTTGTGCCGTTTCCCCCCGAGACGCTGGAGGAAAACGAAGACTACCGTATTGTGATTGGGCTTGCCAAGGTTCATTCTGTTGTTGACGATATTGCGTCCATTCTCAACAAGCAGCGTTCTGGCCAAGCCGATTTTCAGCCACTCGACTCGCAATTAGCTTCTGGTGACTTTGGTGTGGACGGGACACTAGCACCGTCCCGTCTCATGGAGCTTTTGCATCGGCTGGAAAGCAGTCGCAGCCAGTTTCATCAACTGCCACATGACTTGCAGCGGGCAGACTTTCTGATTTCGAATCTCTGGTTCCGAGTCCACGTGCTGCGTCTGTCCGGGAATGCCTTGTACACGCTTGCGCTTCAGTCTCACACCTTGAAACACATTCAGGAAGATCTTGCCCTAATCGCAGACAACCTCTCCAAAGAAAGCATCGAGCCACATGGTACAACGATCTTTTTGAAGCTTTGCGACATTATGGAGACCCTGTCGGTATTGTATGTTGCCATGGATGGCTCGACTATTTACGATCATAGCCTTGTGACATCCACGATTGACACGCGCAATAAGATCGACATGATCCTCAACTGTGTCCGAAAGGTCACACACCTACCCCTCAACCCCTACTATCTGGGACACCAGCTGATTCAATTGTCCGAGAGAGACACCCTTAACCAGTACTCCTCTTCCGCTAATGAGTTTGGGAATGTCTCACAAGTTGAAGAGATCGACACTAATTTTGCTGTACTGGAGGAAGAAATCCCCGTAGCCGATCTAGGACCTGAAAATTTCCTAGAGTTTCTTAAAACGCCCTAATTCATCATTATTTATTCAATACACATGTAATGCCGGCCAAAGACGATCAATGGCCATAAAGTTTTTGATAGTCGCCCAAGACAAGGGTTCGTCAGTTCACACCATGTATCCCATCAGATCAAGAGTTGTCAGTCAGTTCTTGGCCAAACGGACAAGCAGTGCCCTGCTATTATCAAGATGTTCGAGCTTTAGGTTCGCGCAGGTACCTCGGATCCAGGTTTTCGGGATGAGCACCGATGGGAATGGCAATACTAAAAATGAGGGCGACCAGCCCGGGCCCAAGCCTCTGAAGGAAAACCAGTTGAGAATGGACAAGCCATCTTATCAATTGACATTCACATGCAAAAAGTGCACCAATCGGTCGTCTCACAATGTCACCAAGCAAGCCTACCACAATGGTACAGTGTTGATCCAGTGCCCTGGATGCAAATCTCGCCACTTGATTGCCGACCATTTGCACATTTTCTCGGACAAGAAGGTCACACTAGAAGACATTCTTGCTTCCAAGGGCGAGTCGCTTACAAAAGGATCGATTGATCTGCCAGCCGAGGACCTGGAGTGGGAAGAGGTGCCAAAGTCTTTGGCCGACAAAAGAGATTCCGAGAACTGAGAGGCTGCCGCCAGCTGTTGTATTTATATTCTAACTCGTCAGATTTTATCCATTTTCTGATCACGGGGTGTCACACGGCACTTCCTATATATGTTCAAATCTGGATAGCTCATCATGTATAAATTTTCCAAAGTGGTAAGAAATTTGTCCCAGGCAATATATAGTGCGCGGTGGGGGTTAGGGCTGTGCACATCGGGCAATTCATGAAGTTCAGATGGTCACCATCGCACACCGCGGGACTATTGATTCGGCACACTCTGGACCAGTTCATGCATTGCAGTTGTGTCATGTCGGCCCGTACGTGATTAGCGGTGGTCAGGATCGCAAAATTAGACTATGGAATTACCGCTCCAAAGCATTGATCCACACACTGCAGGGACACGCGTACGAGGTGCTTGATCTGGCCATCTCCCGCAACGACACTCGGCTCGCGAGCTGCGGCGGCGGTCGCAATATCTATATTTGGGATTTTGGCGCATTGGATGACTCTACCTCGCGAAACCAATTGCAGACTTTGGGGAGCCACATTGCCAGAGTAAACAGTGTGGCCTTCAACGAGGCAAGCAATATACTGGTGAGTGGTAGCTATGACACCACAGTCAAGCTCTGGGATTGCAGAGACGACGCGGTCTCTCGCTCCCCCATCCAAACCCTGAGTGACGCGACTGACAGCGTCACTTCGGTACATATGAACGGCAACTATATCTACTCCGGCAGTGTTGACGCCTGTGTTCGCATCTATGACGTGAGAATGTGCCAATTGGCTACATATACGATTGGCAGACCTGGGCCCCAATCGGTAACAAACGTGACGGCATCGCCCTCAAATGATATTCTGGTTTCCACTCTCGATAGCACCATTCGCCTCTTTGATGCCGATACAGGCGAGCTAAAACGTTCTTATCAAGGACACGTGAACACCCAGCTGAGACTGAAGGCAGCCTACGTAGGGCTGGATGGTCGCCAGATTGCAGCTGTTTCAGAGAATGGCTACCTGGCCGTGTGGGATGAAAAGTCTGCTGATCTGGAGACGTTTCTTTGTGCTCCAGATGTACCACCAAACATGGGATACAGCTTTAGCGCTTCTTACACTGGAAACCTGGTCACATCCCGCATCGGCGGCTCTCTAGATATATGGCATATAACACCGTAGCGTCGCATACACTTGTATTTTCTGTTTCGAGCAATTGGGTTAGGGGTGTCGCGAAAGATCGCGTTGTCAACGCGGCGGTGGCACCCAACTACCTACCTTTACTGCTACAACTAACCATGAACGGAGGAGGATACTTTACAAGTGAAGGTGGCGGTGGTGGCGACGGAAGCCAAAGTCAGAAAAGAGAAAACACCGTCCGTGCAGCAACCATCCGCCAGCTCAGAGACGCCGTTGTCAGCTCAGATGGCAACCAGGGCATCATTGATGGAAGAGCCGTAGGCAGAGTGACCATTGTGGCAAAAATTATTCAGATCGATAGACAGGAAACCAAAGCAGACTACCGTGTGGAGGATGGCACTGGATCGATTGCGCTTAAGCATTGGCTCAATAGCAGCACCATGGACTACGGCATGGATCACGACCAGCAGCAAACCAATGACGGAGAAAGCGGGCCAAAAGCAGGAATTGACAGTGTCAAAGAGGGAGACTACGCCTACTTTTACTGTCGCTGCTCGCCTTTCAACAACCGCGTGGCCTATAGTGTGGATGCTGTTCGGCCCGTCAGAGACCACAACGAGGTTGCTTACCACCTGATATCTGCTCTCTATGCCCACTTGAATGAGCGCGGCGAGCTTAAGTTGCGGTCCAAATCGGCAAACGGCCAGAATAATGATTCTCTTTTTGTCGACAGCAATTCGGCTGCGGGTAATGCTTACGAGATGGGCATTCGCAAGCAGGTGATCGACTTGCTCAAGAGCCACAGCAACAGCGAAGATGGGGTCTCGTTTGCAACTCTCAAGCAGGCATGCCATTTCGACAAGCGCTCTGGCCCCAAGTCTGACGAACAGATTCTAAGAGATGTACTCAACACCCTCTGCGACCAGGGCACCATTTTCCCCGCCTCGGGCGATTCCTACGGCATTTGCCTTTGATGATTCTTGACAAGGCTTTATTTAAGTAGTTATATATTGGTTAGCTATCATCATCGATCGTTCATTCATGGGCGACTCTTGAACATGAGCTTGGGCAGATCTTCATCTCGAACAAGTTCACCGCGCGACGTTTTATCATACAGTTTAGCAAGTGTTTGAGCGAGTTCGTGACTGTTGGATATATCAAGCTCATGCTCAGAGAGCTGGCTTCTGGCTTTGGTCTTTGCCAAGCTTCTCCTTGATTTGAGGTAATTGATTCGCTTTTCCGAACTGAGCTTCAACACTGCCTCTTCCACGGTTCCTTCAATGGCAAACAGCCACACAATTGTCTCTCGCGTTTGACCAATTCGGTGAATTCGAGAGATTGCCTGCACCTCGAGGCCACTATTGACAAGAGGCTCACACAGGTACACATGGGTGGCGTTCACCAGAGTGAGCCCTGCTGCTTCTGACTGAGCGTGCAAAAGGAAGCAGGCAATCGAAGGGTCTGTCTTGAACTGGTCAGAGCCATACGTGGGAATCTTTCCAGGCTGGTTGTTGTTCCCTGTGGCATTTGGTACATGTCGGTTGGCCTTGGCGTTTTTTGCTCTCGAGCGAGAACGGGCTGACTTTGAGGGAGAAGGAGTAGCAAACTTGATATTGTTTCTGGTGAATGCAGTCTCCAACATCTCCAACATCTCTCTCCATTGCGAAAAGATCACAACTTGCGCAGTCTTGTTCTTTTGCCGGAGCCAAATGAGATGCCGCACGATGGTATCTATCTTGGATCCGTAGGTGCATGCGAGCTCCACACTCGCCATTTCCTGCTCAAAATTCGCTGGAACCGCCGTGTAGATAGCATCGGACGCGCCACGCCTCTCTGCACTGTCATGATGACTCGATCCAGGTTTGTCTGTGGTGCCATTTGAATCTTGCTGAGCTCCATTGACAGACGCTTGGGGCTCGTCTTCCGCGTCCAAATGGGTGACGGCAATCTGTGATCGAGTATTGGTGAACTTAAAGATCTCAGATGGCGAGATGGGTGTTTTGCAGACTGGGCATGCTTTCTTGATCTTCAGCCACTCGTTGAGGCACGACCGACAGAAGTGATGGCCACAGGTCGTAATGCATCCGGCAACAATCTCACCTTGGCAGATGACACATTCTCGGTGCTCTTCTTTAGGATTGTTTCCTTGGTTGGTTTTACCCTCGTCAGAGTTTGCTCTCATAAGGCTGTGCAAGTACCTGTGACGTGACAACAATGAGCTGATAAACGGTTTACAGTGAGTCTGCTGTTGCTCGCATTTGGCTATCCATTTCTTGGGCGGGGTTTTGATCTCTGGGTCAAGTACGCTAACCAAATCAGAGATGGCTTGAAGCTGCTTGTAATACTCCAGACGAGCATTGAAGACATCAGAGAACACGTTGAGCTCTTTCTTCACGTCCTGGATATTTTGCTTGGCGTATCTCAAGAGCTCCTTTGCTTTCTTGTCGAGATTCCTCAACAGATTCGTCTCGGCCGTGTGGCCGGTGGCATTGGTTACCGCGTCCCGAACGTTTCCAACAAGTGTCTCCAAGCAAAAGTCCTGAGCTTTAGGGCCCCACGGGAGCGCACGTGGAATAGGCATGACGCTTTTGCGCTGCGCCTCTAGTTTCTCGGCAAACTCTGTCATTTCTGCCTCGAGCTGGACCTCCTCATGGCCGGTGATCCCGGCGTATCTGTCGTTCACCATCGTGCGAAGGCTCTCTATATAGTAGAATGCATACTCCTGAGCGTCCAGACTCTTCTCATACTCCTCTCCACTGGGCTTGTCGGCCCCAGTGTCCACTAGGGGTGTAACCAACAGACCGATTAGCGCTTCTCTCCAGTCATCGATCGTCTCAGCCTGTACGTCTAGCTTCTGGCCCAGCTCGTTGATTCTCTCGAGCAAAAATCGCGACTCAAGACCAACATCAATCGTCTCCGGGTCAATGGTCATGTCGCCAATCTCCACAAACTCCTGCTCCTTCACTTTGGCGGCTAAGTCTTCCAACATGGCTGTCACCCTCTTGTACTGCTCTGCCAAGAGCTCACGGCGGATCTTCTCAGCCAGCTCGTAGTACTTTGACTCCTCCGCTTGCCACTCTTGCTGTTGGGGAGTAAGTTCTTCTGGAGCTGATTGTCCATTTTTCTCTTGGTTTCCCTCTTCTAGCAATGAGCTATGGGGATCCACTTTCTCAGTACTAGAACTTTCAGCTTTCTCCGCATTCGAGTCTTCTGTCTTCACCTTGTCATCCGCCTGAAGGGTGGCCTCACCACCCCTCAGCTGAAAATACGCTGTACCAAGAAAAAAGTAGTAGCGATGGAGCATCTCCAGCCAGCTGCGCCAGCGCTTCTTTTTAGCGTTCTCTCGGGACTCAATCAACTGATCGTCCTGTGGTGGCACTTTTGACTGTGATTCCTCAGTTTTGACTCTTTGCTCTTCCTTCTCCAGCACATCCACATCGCGGCGCAGCTGTTCAGAAATCGCTTTGACATCGTCGCATCCACCCAAAAACACCTCCAGTGCTGCCTGTGGATCTTTCACGCGCTCCAACAAGATTTGTCCTTTTTCAAGATTGGAGACGTGGTACTGCCGTTTCCAGCCCAGAAAGTTGCCCTCGTTCTCGTCAATCATTGCCTCCAAAACCTGGGCCAAAGTGTCAGAGCCCCTCGTCTTGAGCGCTCTTTTATTGTCGGTGCCAATTCGAGCATGACAACAGGCTTGACGCAGACGCACCAACTGACTGCGCATCTTGGCAAAGTTTTCACTAAGAATCTTGGCACCCAGTGCTTTTGCGCGCTCTCGAGTGTCTTGTGAATGATCATCATCATCATCATCATCATCATCATCATCATCACCATCACCATCAATGACAGCAGCCTCGGCATACTGGTTCACGCCCAACTCTTCCAAGAAGGCCTCATAGATATGATCATAGTTGCTTCGCTCAATCAGACTAAACTGCACAGAAATCAGCACTCTCGACTGTTTGGGCAACTTGAGATCGTTCTCAACCATAGCCGCAGTGTGTCTGATGCTGAGCGACGTCCATAGTCTGGCAAAATCCTTGGGGTTCGACGTGAGCTGCGCCCATGCCCGGTTATCACCAGTTCCAAACGGATGGAACCGCAAAAACGTGAGAATGCCCCGCAGATCGTCGATTTTGTGTGACACAGGCGTGCCGGTGACTCCCCACGCATGGACTCGTGGGATCAGCTGAGCCACGCGGGCCGCAGGACTGACGCCCGTGCGTACCATCTGCACCTCGTCGAGAATTACCCGCCAAAACTGGATTTTTACTAGTGGAGATATCCACTCGCTGGTGTCTGCGTCGACTCCGTGTTTGGCGGATCTTGTGCGTCGGTTCTCCGGGTTGAACAGCGCAAAGTGAATCTCGCGCGAGATTACAGCATACGTTGTTACCAGCACATCGTGACGGATCAGGTCTGCAAGTGATTGGCATCGCAAGCCGCCTGTTTCCTGGTCGCTATTGTTATCGCCCTGTGCCCTTTCCCACCCTCGGGTGCTGGGCTCGTACATTGCGACCGAAAGATTCGGCGCATGCATCCTTAACTCGTGGACCCACTGGTGAGAGATTGACGCTGGAGCTATAACCAGAGTCGTTTTAGCCTTCACCACTTGTCTCTCGAGGAACGCGTCCCAGACCAGTTGTTTTTCGAGTCCGTTCTTGATAAACTCTTCGTTCTTGACTTGCCCATTGAAGGACCCGTCAATCATGCTGGACTCCTTTCGTTGGTTCAGCAAGCACAGTGCTGCCACCTCTACTGTTTTTCCAAGCCCCATCTCTTCAGCAATAAGACCCACCGCGCCGTACTCAATGCCGGTGTAGTATTGAGCAATCGAAGTCTGCAGTGTGGATTTCCTACATACAGCTCCAGTATACGGGTTTATCAGCACACTGGGGTCTTTTTTCCAGGGCTCCCATATCAGGGGCGGGCTGACTTCCTCGTCTCGGATTGTGGGTGTTAGCGGTTCCACCTGAGCCACGTTGGTTTCAGAATGCTCAGTCCAGACTCGGTGTATAGCAAGCCTTTGACCCTCTTTCTCCAAGCACCAGTTAACGCTTCGACGCTGGAATGGAAGCAGCTTGGAGATCATGCCAGGTACTGCAAACGGTTCAATGTGGCGAGACATATCAGTGTTTTGAGTAATGTTGTCGTAGAACAGTTCCGCATTCACCTGTTCGGGAATCTGCCCCGTCGGCTCTAGAAAAGGTGCCATGGAGTAGCCATCTCCGAGATCTTCTGCAAGGTACGCCATGAGGCTCTTGTACCCAATCTGATCCTTGAGCTCCACGGGCCAGGAGGCTGTCGAGTCCGAAATTCGAAGACTCCAGCTCAAAACGTAGTTGCCATCGTCCAACAACCAGAAAAATGGTCCGTCACACGCTACTCGTTTCTCTCGGCTGCTACTAAGAACTTGCACTGCTTCGAGCTCGTACATGAGCCTTGAGAACTCGCCTTCGCTGACAGAGAAATTCGCCAGGTCATCCGGAAGCTCTGCTGAGTACGATGCCCTGCTCTTTTTCGCCCTTTTGGCCAGAGGTGGATGGCATGTTGCATCCTGTATCGCTGGGTTGTTGTTGTTGTCACCATCCTGCAAAATTGCCTTCAAAGTTCGGGTAAGTTGCCGTGCTTTGTCACCCTTTCGCCTGTATTTGACTAGAAACTGCCTCCCGTATCTGTCAAGCTCGATTTTGACCGGAATTTGCAGATTTTGCCACCCATTGGTGACAGGTTCGTCCTTGCTTGAAAATTGGATCCTTCGTGAAATAAGCTCTATTGTCGAAGCCTGGTCGGCATTGACTGGCGGTTGCTTGGCTCTTTTGGCAGCTGAACTTTTCTTCTGGCTCTCTTTGATCAGGTATTCTCTTACCTTGAGCACAGCATCCTCGTCTATAGAGCAGGATACAATGCTCATTCAGTTGGACGAAACTTGGTTTAGCTGGACATGAACCCTGCATATGTCACGTGCGAAAATTTCACAATGTCAATAGCACGTCTCTTCTATCTTGATAAATTTTTACTTCTTCTCCAGCAAAATGGCATAGCTTCAATAGTAATTGATTGATCTATCATGAAATGAATATCCATACGTAGTGGCTATACCGTAATATTCGATACTGAGAACCGGTATCGAATTGTCTGCGGACGGCCCGACTTCTGGGGCAGGACTCCGGATGGAAATTCTTTTTTTGTCGTCAATCCAGGTCGTATAGAATTTCCATAGTCACCAAGCGCCGTTATAGTAGAATATTCGCAACCTCCACCAAAACGGCGGCCGGAACAAGATTAAGTTCCGTGCCATCGCTTGCATCGTATTGTGCCATGCAGGCAACGGCTCCCCTGAGTACCGTCGAAGAACTTTAAATAACCTGCATCCCCGGTTTTGGTTCCAGCTGGTTTTCTTCTCAGATGACAACCACTAGCACAAAACAGCCAACGAGCGTGTCGTCGCGATCAAAGGCCAAGGGCAAGGCCAGCGAGGCTACTGTTGAAAAAAAGGTCTATGATCCCACTATTCTGCCCGGGGATGAAGTCGAGTACGAGTTTGGTGGCCCCGTTGGAAACATGGCCATGATGATCGGGTTCCCTGCTCTCATGTGGTACATGTGGGCGTGCTACAAGTACAACGACTGCCAGCTCATGTTCCCCACCGACAACGAGAGTGTCGTGCAGTTTGTCCAACGTATCTACGGCTACGTGCTTGAGGGCGCCTACCCAACTGCATGGGCCTTCAAGGTCGAGTGGGGCTACCTGCTGTTCCAGGTGATTATTGCTCTCATTCTGCCCGGTATGCAGACCTACGGAATGGCTGTTCCTCACCTGGGAAACAAGAAGCTTCCCTACTACTGCAACGCCTACTCATGTTTCTACTTTAGCATTGCTACTTCTCTGGTGCTGCACTACACTGGAGTTTTCGAGCTCCCCCAGATTCTGGATCGGTTTGGCGAGATCATGACTGTCGCCATTTTTACTGGCTTTTTGGTGTCCTTCCTCACTTACTTCAGAGCTATGCTTGATGGCTCTGCCGTCCGCATGACGGGAAACCATATCTACGACTTCTTCATGGGTGCGCCCCTGTACCCTCGCGTTGGAATCATCGACCTCAAGCTGTTCTTCGAGGTGAGACTCCCCTGGTTCACGCTGTTTTTCCTCTCGCTGGCTGCGTGCATTAAGCAGCACAACGAGTACGGATACGTCAGCAACCAGGCGTGGTACTGTATGTGGGGAACCTGGCTGTACGCCAACGCGTGTGCCAAGGGAGAGGAGCTAATTGTTCCCTCGTGGGACATGTTTTATGAAAAGTTTGGCTTCATGCTGATCTTTTGGAACGTGGCTGGTGTCCCCTTCACCTACTGCTTCAACACCTTGTACCTGTCATCGCACGATCCCAAGGAGTACTCTGTTTCTTTCAACTATAGTGTCTTCCTGTGGGTACTGATCACCGTGGCCTACTACTTCTTTGACACTGGAAACGGACAGAAGAACTCATTCCGTCAGCAGATGCGTGGCAACCTGGTCAAGCGCAACGTGTTCCCGCGTCTTCCCATGACGGTGGTTGAGAATCCCAAGTACATCAAGTGCAAGAACGGCTCGTACCTTTTGGCTGATGGTTGGTTCAAGTATGCCCGCAAGGCCCACTACACTGCCGACTTTACCCAGAATCTGTGTTGGGCTCTCAACACTGGCTTCAACTCTCCTCTGCCCTACTTTTATCCTGTCTTTTTCTTCTTTATGATTCTGCATAGAACCAAGAGAGATTTCGACAAGTGTGCCAAAAAGTACGGAGAGGACTGGGAGGAGTACAAGCGCCAGTGCCCGTACATTTACATTCCCTATGTGTTCTAGCCAATACATGAAACAGCTAATAATAAAAGACAATAAATCATACATTAGTGATGCAATGTGTAACATAAGTGGCTCATGCCCGCCGCCTCTTGGACGGCCCACTCTTCTGGCCTCCCTTACTGCTACGCTTCTTGCGCTTGTTGCCTGCTCCTCCGCCTCCCTCACTCTTATCCAAGAACGACCAGTCCTCTCCAAAGAAGGATTTGGTGATAGCGTCGCTCTGGCGCTGGCGTGCAGCTTTGCGCTCTTGTTTCTTGGAGAGCCCAGGAAGACGGGTAAAGTTCTCCTCTTCGTACTGTTGCACTTCCTTGAGCTTCCGCCGGTCGCGCTCGGTTCTCTCTCCTCCTCGTCCATGGTCCATGATGGTACTTCCAATAGATGGTTCAGCAACCGGCGCGCTCGCAGACTCACGAATGTACTCTTCCACAGCAGTGTTACGTGCACTTCTGTCTCTGGTTTCCTTCTTGTCACTGAATGGCACCACAGGTGCAAGTTTGGGTGCTTGGTACTTGGCCCCTAGTCTACTTGCCTGTGACTTGGTAGATAAAGACTCCGATGCAATGCTTGCGCCGAGCTTGGCAGGTTGAGGACGATAGCTCAGCTCATCTTCTTCGGAGTCACTGTCGGATGAATCATCACTGTGTTCTTTGTCATCCTCGCTACTCTCCGACCCATGATCATTGTCTATCTTCCCCTTTTTCTTCTGCGCTTTTTCCAGCTCCCTTTCTTCTTTGGCCTGCTCTTCTTTGAAAAACGCTCGCAGAACCTTTTCGAGCTGATAGTTGATCTTGCTCTCTAGACCCTTGACTCCCTTCTCGAGCACGACTCGTTGCGTCACTATGCTTTTGATAGCTTTGTCGTATGTCTCTTGATCTTGTCTGATGCGAGCCCCTAAGAGCACTAGGATGTTTTGGAGGTATGAGTACATGGCTTGGTTTTTCAGGGCCAGCAGCGAGATGCCATTCTCTGCTCCTTCTTTCAGGATCTCCTTTGTGAGTTTTGTGTCTATCACTTTCGAGACATTTTCCACTGCAGTTGCAATACCCTCAATCAGTTCGTCCATTGTTGGTCGTCTCTCTCTAGAGAAGAGAATATTTGGAGATGGACCCTGTTTTTTTCAGGGTTGGGACAAATATATTTTTTCAACAAACCTCCACACCGTCCTGCACCGCTCTACTAACAAACATGCCTCAGAACGAATATATTGAGGATCACATCAAGAAGCATGGAAGGAGGCTGGATTATGAGGAGCGTAAGCGGAAGAAGGAGGCCAGAGAGGGCCACCGCATCGCTAAGGATGCCCAGAACCTAAGAGGTTTCAAGGCAAAGATGTTTGCCAAAAAGAGATATGCCGAAAAGGTGGAGATGAAGAAGAAGATCAAGCAGCATCAAGAATCCAAGGTCAAGGCACCTAGCGAAGCAAAGAACCCCGACGAAGCCCTGCCTGCATACCTTTTGGACCGTAACGACCAAAACACAGCCAAAGCCCTATCCACATCTATCAAACAGAAGCGCCTTGAAAAGGCAGACAAGTTCAGCGTTCCTCTGCCCAAGGTACGCGGAATCTCAGAGGAGGAGATGTTCAAGGTCATCAAGACTGGTAAGAGACAGAAGAAGGCGTGGAAGCGCATGATCACAAAGCACACATTTGTTGGCGAGGGCTTCACCAGAAGACCTGTCAAGATGGAGCGGATTATCCGGCCGTCTGCTCTCAGACAGAAGAAGGCCAACGTCACACACCCAGAGCTCGGAGTTACTGTGTGTCTCCCCATTCTGTCGGTCAAGAAGAATCCCCAGAGTTCCATGTATACGCAGCTTGGAGTGCTGACCAAGGGAACCGTTATTGAGGTCAATGTCAGCGAGCTGGGACTCGTCACTGCTGGCGGCAAGGTTGTCTGGGGTAAGTACGCACAGATCACCAACGAGCCTGACCGTGATGGCTGTGTTAATGCATTGCTCCTAGTATAGATCATTTTATTTAATTTAATCTGACTTTTAACTTAACACTGTTGTAGGCGGCCCGACAGAGTTCCGAGGTGGGTGGGGGAGAGATGCCGGGGTTCGGAAAGGCTATCGACCCAGGGGACTGGGGTATTTCTAAGTGGCTGATTCCGCATTTATTCATCTCGCACCCACTCACTCACTCACTCACTCGCTGACTTTCCCATGTTTACAGCTCTTCGTCATACTGCTGGCCGCCGCTCCGCGGCTGGCTTGAGCTCTTCCATCAAGGTGAGATACTTCAACTCGGTGTACATTCTTTCCGGTGCCCGTACTCCCATTGGAAACTTCCAAGGTGGACTCAAGACTGTGAGTGCCACTGATCTCGGAGCCACTGCTGCCAAGGCTGCTGTCGAGAGAGCCGGTGTCAAGCCTTCTGATGTCGATGAGGTCATTATGGGACACGTGCTTCCTTCTGACTGCGGACAGGCTCCCACTCGTCAGGTGGGTATCAAGGCTGGTATGCCAGTTGAGACCGAGGCCACTGGTATCAACAAGGTGTGTGCTTCTGGACTCAAGGCTGTCAGCATTGGAGCCATGAGCATCCAGACCGGCGACAAGTCGGTGATTGTTGCTGGAGGCATGGAGTCCATGTCGCTGTCGCCCTACTATGTGTCGCGCAATCTTGGGTTTGGAGACTCCAAGCTCAGGGACTCGATCATCAATGACGGTCTCACCGATGTCTACGACAAGATCCATATGGGTAACTGCTGTGAGAACACGAACAAGCGCGAGGGAATCACCCGCGAGGATCAGGACAACTTTGCCGTCGAGTCGTACCGCCGTGCGCTCGAGGCCCAGAAGCAGGGTCTGTTCAAGGACGAGATTGTTCCCGTGGTCATCAAATCCAAGAAGGGCGACATCACCATCTCCGAGGACGAGAGCCCCAAGTCCGTCAAGCTCGAGAAGCTTCCCACTCTGAGACCTGCTTTTGAGAAGAACGGAACCGTCACTGCCGCCAACGCATCTTCGCTCAACGACGGAGCGGCTGCTGTGGTGATTGCCTCGGGCGAGAAGGCCAAGGAGCTTGGAGCCCCTGTTCTGGCCAAGATCGTCGCCTATGCTGACGCCGCCACCGCTCCCATTGATTTTACCATTGCTCCCAGCTTGGCTATTCCTATTGCCCTCAAGAGAGCTGGTCTGACCAAGGACGATGTTGCCAAGTGGGAGATCAACGAGGCTTTCTCTGGTGTGTCTATTGCCAACAACAAGCTTCTTGGCCTCGATCCCTCCAAGGTCAACGTTAGAGGAGGAGCTGTTGCTCTTGGTCACCCCATTGGCTGCTCTGGTGCCCGTATTCTCGTTACCCTTTTGAACGTTCTTCAGGAGGGTGAGTACGGAGTTGCTGCCATCTGCAATGGAGGAGGAGCTGCCACCGCCATGGTCATTCAGAAGACCTCCAAGGTTGAGTGATCCCATTAAATAGGTATATAATTAACGCACTTTAGTTGACATATTCAATTGGATTGCTATGTAACCTGGAAGATGTGGAGCCAGCTAAAATCAGCTGGCTCTATCCTTTACAGACTGTCACTTCTAGGTAGTTAGTATCGGCATACTTTTGAATCCAAGAGCCAAGGCGAATGAAGCAAGAGGATCTTCGATAATGCCAGTTAGAGATGCATTTATTGATGCATGTGTTGTTGTGAGTGAAGAAAATTCAGACCAGCTTATATAGTGCTCGTGCGGCGGTTCCTCCGATTCTCCAGTAACAAACGGCACACATTTTCTATGACTCTTTTTATGCTTTTTTTATTACTTTTTATGACGCATGGACGAAGGATTCCAAATTGAAACAAATGGTCAATTATTAAGTAAAAATATGCAAAAATAAAGTCAGCTCACGCCCGGACTCGAACCGGAAACCTCAAGATTTGCAATCTCACGCTCTACCAATTGAGCCACATGAGCTGAGTTGGCATAAATTTTTTGAAGGATCAATGAAAGGTGTCTCTAATTTTTTGGTTGACGCTATATCGTATAATGTCTTGGTTCAAGTCATTTGTACTATTGATAAGAGTTTGGCTGAAATATAGGCTTGTAGAGTCCTCGATTGGTCAAGTAAAGCTGAGTACAATGACACGCCGCATGTGGTGCGGCTGTCAGAAGCGGCTGTCATTACACAAGGTAATCACATCAAAATGGCCCGAACATTTTAAGAGAAAAGCCTGAATCAGGCATATACGGACTCCACAGTCGTACCTTGATATGACATACGATACATGAGACTATTCAAGTCAAGTCACGCCTCTGACAGTAGACGGTCTCAGCAATCTGAACGGTGAAAACAGACTTGTAGTTACTCTGCTTTGTTGTCCACGCATAGTACAACTGTCTTTCTTTGCTTCCTGTAGGGTTCGTGCCTAGTACCGATGTGACTTTCGTAATAGGGATCACGTTCGGAGCATCATCTGCTAATTCTTGACGGTCGGCTTCGTCTTTCGTCAGCCAACAGAAATATGCCAGCTTGTAGGTACGAGATTTGGAGTAACTTTTCAATACAGTTCTGCTGCGACCGCCGAAACTAGTTATTGTCGAGAACTGCTTTTTGCAGAATGTCTCTTCGTTACCCTCATCGTCCGATAGAGCCCTATTGTGTCCATGTCGACGAAGAACATACCCGCCGCTGCTTGGGCTCTTCGCCAGGTAGAATCCGTAACCGAGCTGTTTTTCACTCATTCTGGCGAAAATTTGAAAGATGAGATGGACCAAGCCAGGTTGTTCTTGCGTAGCGAAGCGCTCAACCTCTACACTGTAACCCGCGCGGCCGAGTTTGAGGATCTCCATCTCGCCACCGACTATCGCAACGCAGGGAACGTAGTACCTCCATGTATCTCTCGCCAGAGCTTCGAAACCATATCCCAGTACTTGGTCCCTTTTTTCGTTCATGGCGCTCTCCGCTTGAGAAACCTCCACAATGACATTTGGCGATTCGCATATGCAAACCCCGTCCCTTAGTTTCGCATCGGTGCACAGTACAATATCCGGATGAGAGTCGTACGCGTCATTCGTGAATCGGGGATGCGTTACCCAGCGGCGACCTGCCTTAGTACCCTCCAGCGGCCAGTCGTTCATGTTCTCAGCCAAGTCGAACATTTGGTTCTCGTTAGCCCTGGGTCCCATTGCAGTGTCAAAGATCTCACGGTGTCTAGTGAATTCTTCGTCGCCTTGCTGGGGGAAGTTCATTGCAGACGTAGCAGATTTAGCTTCAGAAATCAGCTTGTCGCTTGTCTTCTCCGGGAGCATCTGTTTGAGCCAGAACCGGACATACTCTTCAGGATTCTTGAAGGTGGCGGTGTCCGAGATCTTGGCCATTGCCCGAGATCTCGCCTTTCAAGCGCTTTCGTGAGTGTCATCAGCATTATAGCTGGCACTCTCATTGAAATCGCCGGGTTTATCCAGTTGACGATCCTTTTCGTTTTGCAGTTCGATGATTGCTGCATTAGCTGTGTTTCGCAGATTTCTTCTGTGTCCTACAGACTCGTTCTGTAGATAGCTCCTCATGGAGGCCCATACACTGCTCAACGTATCATACAGGAGCTCCTTGACATGACCGTCAGATAGCTCTTGTGCCAAATCACAAACTGCTACCAGGAAACGCTCTCCAGTACTTTCCTCAAGTAGTTGCAGGGGAAAGATAGTCACCATCAAAGTGCCAAGGTCCTTAATGGCCGGACCAAGACTAGTCCGTGGAAGGGTTTCGTTGGTTAGAACGGATGTTTTCGACTCCTCATATACTGCAAAGTCTTTGATCCTTCAATAACCTGCAGTAGCTCCTTGCTGTCGATGTCGATGCTGACATTAGGGTCGTTCGGTTGTGGGGGACAGCGTCTGGTGGTATGTTCGTTTGGAGCCAGCTTGGGGCTGCTGGCTGCCGACGTTAATTATACCCCTAGGACGTAGACGGCCTACCCACTCGCCTGTCCCATGAGACTGGTTGTCAGGAGATTGGTCATGAGATTGGTTGTCTGACTGGGATGAGGCCATTGATTCAACAATCTGGTGGTGATGCGGTAACAGCGACAGATCAACCTACTGCGAGTTGCGCTTCCATGTTGTTCGACCCTCCATCTAAGATTGACCGTACCCTACCGATTATGCGACTCGCCTTACCCCACCATGGGTTCAGCTCAGGCTCGGCTAGTGTGAATGCAGGCAGCACATGGGATGCGACGAACGATATCACCTCGGAACTTTGAAAGTATTTTGCTTACTTCCTCATGGATTGTACATGTCGCCATAACGGTTCTGAGTTGACCAATGTAATGCTAGTTGTCAGTGTCGATGTCAGCGTCTGTCTCAGCCGCATGTGTTGGTCTCTAGTTCAAGTGAGGAAATGCAGCCGAACGAGAGTTATGGGGAGTCCTAACTCAAGTCAAGTCATATATAGTGTTTCACAGAGTTACCCGAACCTCCTCTTGTACCTAGCGGATAAGAACGAGACTTTGGGTAAAAAGCAGTCATCATCACTTCAATATTCGACATGATGGTGCCAGACGGAAGTTTAAATATCCTTGGCGGCTTCGACTGTACGTTGGTAACCTTATCGAGCTATTATCATAATTTCATTGCCAACCATATCTCGATCAGCGACGCTGCCGACAATACTGCCGATCCTTGGATCCCCGTGCTTGTGCGGGGCCCAATTTCTCAAGCCTCGTCCTTGTCTTGTCGTTACATTCCATTCCACCTTGAATCCGAGGTAGCCTAACGAGGGGCGCGTTTTTCCTGACGTGCAAACTCAGCGGTAGTGATGACAAGCTACATTGTCACGGGCATGTCATGGTGATGCGTGCCGCGCACGAACCACGCGTGCGTGCAAATAGTTTGCTATTCCGTCCATCTCTTCTCAGAGACAATTGGTTTTCTTTTGTTGGCCACCACTCAACAGCTGCCTGAATGGGCCAGAATTCACTGAACCCGTAGCTGAGTGGCGCCGAGCCCATGGCAGCAGCGACAGCAAGGGACTCAGGGTCTATACGATATCATCAAGACTAGGCGCTTGCTGGCAAGATTTGTGCTCTTTCGGAGGGTATTTGCTTGATTTGCCTGGCAAGAATACGAAATCCTAGCAAAGCCCGTCAAGAATAAGTTTCAAGAGAAGAGCCTGAACCAGGCATAAATAGACACGACTGTAATAAATAGTATTGAATTCCAATTGGCAAAGTTGCCACTAGAATTTCATGAATGAACGGAATGCCTTGAAGCCTTTAAGGATTTCCTTACGGATTGTGGGATCGAGCATTCCTCGCTTGCGTTTTAGGGAACCCTTCACAGGTGTAAAGCTGCTTACTATGGTTGGATCTTGGGGATAAACTCCCCGTCGTACCGCATCGCTGAGCTTCTGTGTAACCGTTATTCTGTAGAAATTTGGACAAGTGCCAAACATGGCTATGCATGGGAAAGTGTATTCGTCGAGAGGTGGGAGCTTTAGGTCCCGTTCGCGAATGTTGTTGTTATGTTGGAAAGCAGCAATAGCTTGAGCGATAAGTGGAGGTTCAGGATTGGAATTTGGCCGAAGAGATATATATTGTTGGAGTAGAAAAAGAATTTCAATGTTATCATTTAAGATGCACAGGTCGGTCTCAGCATGAACAGTCTGACCACACATAGACAGAAGAATGTCTTTGCGAGGCTGGGCAAGGTTGTCCCAATCAGTGTAGTCGATGGTCTCGAAGAGTGCCTTTACGAAACCATTGAGAGGGCCTTCTTCATTGTCGCAAAATGCTATTGTCATTTCCATGTATTTGAGAAGACTGTAGGCAGTTGGTTGAGTGTTTTTGTCGGGTTCAGACTCCAGTATGCCTGGTGGATAGTCGTCTATGTTGACGGTGTCTATTTTGTAGCCGAAGAATTCTTCGTCGTCGTTTCTTTCGATACAGATATTGAATGCAGCCAAATCGTCGACCGTCCATTCGCTGCCTCGTTTTGCTGTTCTGATTAAAGTGGGCATTCTGCTTTACAGTACAGCTAACTAGAGGGTATTAAAGCGGTGATTGAGTTCATAAGGCACAAGCCGCACCAAACACACTTTTGAAGTCTCGTCACAGAGGTAGCTGATAGGGTTTTTTTACCATGTCCACCACGGCAAAATTGAGCTTGCTCAAGAATGCGACTAGTGGATGGTTTTTCCCCTATCCTTGAGGAAATCCTAGCGAAGCATCGCCATGATCGACCAAAAAGGACAATCGTTTTAAGAGAAGAGCCTGAATCAGGCATATATAGACCTCCACAGTCTCTCTTGGTATGACATACGATACATGAGACTATAATAAATGATATTCAAGTCAATATAGGCTTGTAGAGTCCTCGATTGGTCAAGTAACGCTCAATACAATGACACGCCGCATGCAGTGCGGCTGTCGGGAGGGGCAGTCATTACACAAGGTAATCAAGTCAAGTCATCATCAAAATGGCCCAAAGGACAAACATTTTAAGAGAAAAGCCTGAATCAGGCATATACGGACTCCATGGTCTACCTTGATATGACATACGATACATGAGACTATTCAAGTCAAGCCTCTGACAGTAGATGGTCTCAGCAATCTGAAGCTACTGTTTAGCAAAAGAGTCATTGAATAAAGATGACAGGTATCATCTTGATGTGTCTCACAGACTACGTCGACAAATTCTACCCCACCCTATGATACTAGCTATTGGCCAAGACTAAATTGCCTATGTTCTATGCATATATCTATGTCCGTGGATAAACCTTAAGACACATATCACTCTGCGCTAAACTTGATGTGGTTGAGGACTTGACGACTAGACATACACAAGGATGATAGAAGAGCGAGCCCTATCGCTCACGGCATCCTCGTTATTGTCATCAATACCTACACCGACTGCAACTGCCCACCCCAACAGATTGGTGGTACCCCCCGGCATACTGCAGGTGGACGGCATCGAGTACCAGGTCACCAACGATGGGTTTTATTTTCTCAAGGGCAAGCCTGATCCGCGAGTGATGGAGGTGCAACCGTTTTATGGCAGTGCGAGCATTATTATCTTCATTTTGTCGCTATCGACGTTTTTGGCGTGGGTCTCGGTGATTGCACTACACTTGTCGCCGCGGCGGCGACCGTGGCTGCAGACTGTATGTCTGCTGCTAAACGCCGGAGTGCTAACGTCCACGCTGGCGAGAGGCTCTGAGTGCCTGCACCGGCAATTTGAAAACGGGTACGAAGACCCATGGGAGCTGATCAATGAACTGATTTACGGATACAACTACATGATCCCGCAGCTCATTGCGGTGGCGGTATCGTGGATGGCTCACTTCCAAGTGATACTGATGCTGTTTCGCAAACCAAAACAAAAGTTTGTACTGCAATGGATCGCAGCGGTGCTGTGGATCCTGGAGATTGTGTTTTGGGGAATAGTTTACTTTCGGCACCATCACGCGTTCTATATGGCGTCGTCCGGGTCTAACGCAGAGAGCAGCCCTTACCGTACCCAGGGCATAACGTATGAGCCCAACGAGTACTACTTTACACTGAACAATGAGTCGGGAGTCTCGGCCGAGAGCCGGTCGCAGCACCATATGCTGATTGTGGCGGTTGTGTTTGAGCTTTTTTTGTGCACGCTGTACCTGGCGTGTGTGTTTTGGCACACCATTCTTCAGCGTACCCATGCCTATGCACGCCGCAACATTCCCATTGCCGTTGTGTCGCTCATCTGTATGGTTGCGCCGCTTGGGTTTGTGCCTCTGTACCTTGTAGCGCCAGCGTCTGGGTGGGCAGGGTTCATTACCACTGCCATTGATGAAGTTACATTGGTGGTAGTATGGAACTGGCTGGATGCAATTGCCAACGCCGAAAGAGACGAACAGCAGAAAGGCATCATGGGCCGCAGAATATACGATACTGGGTTAAGTAATGGATTGGCGGATTTTAAGACCCTCGATGACGCCTCCGAAAGGGGAGAAGGTGGGGGAGGAGGAGAAGAGGAAGTAAGAGGCGAAGGCGACATCCGCAGCAGTGCAAGCGGAACAGAGTCATTCATAGGAACCCAAAGACTGGGACACCACACGGGACACAGCGAAACCGTAGACATTCATCATGTCCATGCTCGTGGATCACGCAACTCGAGCCGGAACCAGACAAGTAGTCCCATGTCACAGAGCAGCCAGCCGGTGTATTTGGATGTTGTTTTGAACTGGCCGGCTAAAACACTACGTAAGAGGACGCGGCGACTCAAGCGCAAGTTGAACCTGGTAGCGCTTCCTTCTTCGAAATCGTTTTCGTCTAGTAGTGCAAAGCAGGATTCAAAAGATACAGGATCCAGCGAAGCCCGGCACCGGCCGCATGCAGTCAAGTCGGGCATGGCCAAGTACGTACATCCGTATATGTCGAGAACAACATATGAACTGACGAGCACCAACACGAACGAGTCATCCACGGCGTCAATTGGAGACGAGGGTGAACCTCTAGCTCTTGAGCAGCATGCCCAGTTAGCAGCAGAGCAAGGAAACCGCACTAACAACATCACACCTGAGAGCAACACGACAGACGATACATTTGAGCTAGATGTGGTTGAGCAAACAGACGATGTATCGCGAGGAGTGATTGAGGGTGGGATTGATCGACCCGAGGCGCGCTCATACTCCCAAGGCAACATGAATATCAATACCAACTTTGCACAGGCGTCAACTGCGGGAGCGAGTGCGGCAGGGGCGTCTGCGGGACCGTCTACAAGGGCTACTGCATACACTCGACGAGAGTCAGCATCCCATGGAGAGGAGCAATTACCCGATGCATTTCCTCTTGTTGAGGGCTATGGACCTGGTGACTACTGGGACGAGAAACACTAACCAACATTAATTTATTCTTAATTCTCTAGAGTTTTTCTAGAAGGCAAAAGTAGAGTTGTAAACGGTAGAGGTGAGAAAAAGTCTGAACAAGTGAAACATGTGACGTGATGAGATGATGCAACCGCAGCTTGACAACTTCGATTACGTCACCGGCGGGCAGCTTGCGTGGGAGGAATGTGCGTGCGTGGCTGACCGGCTAGGCTTCCTTTCAGGGTTTGCCGACCCTGAGTCGGACATGGACCCAAACCGGGACGGCGCGATCAGCCAGTCTGGGGGCTCATGGAGGACAGGAGGTTGCTTTTTAGGGCTGCATCCGGAAGTGAGTGTATACTAATCACGGTGGCACCAACAAAAAAAAAACAAACCTTTTTGCCAGTTCCTTGTTTCCAACCCACCTCCTTTTAAATAGCCGGATCCCCAATCCCTTGTTAGCCACTGTTGCACAAGTTGACTTGAGACTCAATTGATCATAATTAAGCGATCGGCAGTTGACAATCGACCATCGAGATAAAGGCAATTGTACAAACATACAGTACAACTATCGATAAACAACACCGACATTACCAGTGATAAACCTCACCAGCGATCGATCAACAGCACAGCCAATAAACAAACACAACAAACACCTTAAACAATAACAAACCATGGCATCAAGCGCTTCAAAGGCTGTTGTTCCCGAACCCCCGTCTGCGGCCGACATCAAGGCTGCTCAGGCCTCAGAGCCGGCCCCTAGCTACAAGAGAAAGGACTTTCTGAGCAAATTCCGGCTAGACGGCAAGACGGCGCTAGTCACCGGAGCCGCCAGAGGCCTGGGATTCTCCATGGCTGAGGGACTCTGCTCCGTGGGCTTGGAGGCCATTGCCATCATTGATGTACAAACCGATCTTGGACTCGATGCGATTGAGAAGCTTCACAAGACATACGGCGTCAAGGCAGTGTTCCACAAGGTGGACGTGCGTGACGAGGCTGCAGTCAATGCGGTTGTCAACAGCGTGGTGGCCGAGTTTGGCAAGATCGACATTGTTATCAACTCTGCCGGCGTGGCCGATCTCGTGCACGCAGAAGACTACCCCGCCGAGAAGTTCCGGAGAGTTGTTGACATCAACCTCAATGGATCGTTTCTCATCACCCAGGCGTGTGCGCGCCACATGATTGCCAGCGGCAGTGGCGGGTCTGTTATCTTTATTGCATCAATGTCTGGATCCATTGTCAACTGGCCACAGCCGCAGTCTGCATATAACGCATCCAAGGCTGGAGTCAAGCACCTCATGAAGTCCCTAGCTGCCGAATGGGCTGTCCATGGAATAAGATGTAACTCCATTTCTCCAGGATACATGGACACCGCGCTCAACCGAGCATACCACTCTCTGTTCAATGAATGGAAGGAGAAGACGCCTATGGGCCGTCTTGGAGACATGGATGAGCTGACGGGCGCATGCATTTGGCTTGCGTCGGAGGCTTCGTCATTCTGCACCGGTTCGGACATTATCATTGACGGTGGCTACACTGTCTTGTAAAACAAAAGTGATGTAGTAGTAACGCACGTATTTATGTAGTCTTCAGTCAGTTTCAGCATGTTTTTTTCACTACAGCCTGCCTGTACATATCACAGCAGCCTCATATTCACTACTACTAAATCACATCAACGTAGTTGGCCGGGAAAATACCCTCGCGGCCGGCATTGGTACCGGTCCACCAATCGTCTTTTGAGTCGGACCGCTTGGTGATCTTAATCACATCACCCTTGCGGAATGACAGGTCACCATCTTGCTCACCATTAAAAGTGTACAGCGCTACGGCTGTCATTTGAGCTCCTCCAGTAGCAGACGCCGCCAAGGGAGTAGCAGCTGACGCGAGAGGAGTAGCAGACGATGCTAGTGGTGCAGCATGGTCTCTATCACTGTCCCTGCTGCTACCACCACCAAATCCTCTGTCTCTGTCGCGATCACGCATTCTGTCTCTGGATCCGTACCGCTGGGGAACCCTATCAGGATAGGACGACGACGAAAAGGTCGAGCGCCGCATTCTACGGTCGAGATCGGCCACATCGCTGTCGTCGTCGTCGCCTCTTCTGTATGCCCTGCTGGCGCTGCTTCCGCCGCCGCCGCCACCGGCGCCATTGCGCCGAGGAAACTCATCGTATAGATCGTCTCTCCACGATGAGGCTCTGTTTCTGTTGCCACCAGAGGGTGGAGCGCGACGATTCCGACTAGTCGAGTAGTCATCGTAGCCGTTGTCGTCGTCATAGTCATCATAGGCCGAGTTTCGGCGACGAGAAGAGCCAGAACCACCCCGAGCCGCCGCAGACCGCGACCGTGCAGCAGCATTGTCGTACTCGCGATCGTAGTCGTCATCATCATAAGCACTCGCGCGCCTCATATTTCCCTGGCGGCGGGTGCCGCCGGCGGCGCGTCCAGATCGTCCGTCGTAGTACGAGGACTCATCAGAGTCACTAAAGTCCGGAATGTCATCGTAATAGTAGTCATCGTCGTCAAAGGCTCGGCTTCCCCGAGTAAACACTCGAGACTCGAGAACTCGCAACAACGGGTCGCACGCCGGAGGCGGCTCGACCCGGCCACTTAAAATCTGGCGCGGAGACACATCGCGGCCATAGAACCGCTTGTTTGCGTCCTTGCGGGCCACCAGAAGTGATCCTTCGAGCGAAACACCGGCAAAAAGGCCCTTGGTCTGGGAGTAGGAAAAAATGGCGGCAACTGCGCGGGTACTGGCAGTTCCTCCAGCCTCGGCGTTGCGTCCAATGGGTCCCGCAGCCAGCGAAATGTTTCCTCCCAGTGTCAGGGATCCGGACGATGCAAACGAGTCGACGGCTGCCCGTGTGTTGAGAATAAATACAAAGTCTGTGATCTCGGCTCCAATCTGTCCTCCGACTCCGGCACCGGCGGTGGCAATGGCAGCAGGAGCACTCCAGCCGCCGTCGGGCAGTCGGGCCACAATGACTCCCGATCCTGCTCGCCCACTAAACAAAAATCCGGCTTTGAGAACGGTCAAAACCGCCAGGCCCTGGGCTTCCGCCAGCACGTGTGGGGGAATGACCACTTCTTGACCAAACATCTGATTCGGTTTGACGAAGGACGCCAGAATACTGGCAGCCTTTTTGCTTTCTTTGCCCAGGCTGCGTGGGACAGGATTATTGATGAACCCCATGTTATCTGATGCGAGCGACTAGTACTAGATGCTTTGTCCCGGCTGTTTTGTGTTCGTTTGCTCTTGTCTACTGTTGCTGCCGTTGTATACTGATACTGTCCTGATCAATCAATTGCTAGTAGACGGATTGTGTTCCCGTTCAATCGCCAATATGTAGCGCAGTCTTACACCTACGCTTGTTGTGTGTTGTGTGTGTGTATCCCGGATGATGCACCTGAGATGTCCGTCCCACCGTGGTTACGTTAAGGGGCGGACTAAGGTTGGTGAGGCAAGGGTCCATCAGGGTTTGCTGCAATCAAGACTTTTGTTAATAGTGGGCGCTGGCGGAGGCGCCGGTGTGGGGGGCGGAGCCATGCCAATCTATGTCGGTCATGTTTGTGACCTGGTCCATTACAATAGTTAATAATAAATATGGCACTATATATCAAACATCACATGTACTGACGGAGCTTTGCATCGCAAAGGTCAATCACCAACTGCGTATCAATAACACGCTTTTTGTTTCTCTCAAGCTTTTCTTCGTAGGTTCTGCGCTTACCCAAGAGAAACTCACGGGCTTGAGCAGGCGTTAGCAATCGTAGAATCTCAAAATCTGCCTCGACGCTCTTGCTGACTTCGGCATCAATGTGCGCTGGTATCGTAGCCGAAGGGGGAGCAGATGAAGGGATAACAGAATGCTGTTCAGGACCATTCAAAATAGATGAGATCCGACCCACATTGTGCCTGGAAGGATGAGGAGGAGGAGGAGGAGGAGGATGAGAGGTCGCCGAAGACCCAGCAAGACTGGAGATGCCAGGCAGAGCGATGGACTGGTGGGCAGGGCTAGTGGATCGTAGTCCCAGCCCCACCACTGGTTGACTGTGAGCGGTTTGAGGAGAACGGGTTCCAGAAAACGGCTGAAATGCATGAGTGAAATCTATAGGTGGTGGCACGTAGTTGTCCTTGTTGATTATTGGCGGCAGGGTGAGGGATGCACCATCCAATCGGGACTGGGAGATGCCATTGATGGGAGTGAACGATGGTTTGACGACAGTTTGAGTTTGGGTCTGACTATGCGTATGGGTTGCCAGCTCAGAAGCCAAAACTCGGGGTTTTTGTTCAGGAGAAGACGCTGCTGATGATGTATCGGACTCATGAGCCTGTTTACTAGCAGTGTCTGCTCTGTTAAAAGTAATGGTGGTAAACTGTGAGCCGCCGCCTGCCTTTTTGGACCGCTTGGAGGGAGGAGGAGGAGGAGTTGCCGGAGAAGAGGGCATGATGGGTCCTCCCATGCGCTTGCGTCGCTTGATGACGGTTTTCTTCATATCCATCGGCCGATGGACACCATGCATTTTGTAGTACAGACCACATGCATTGCAAATGGTGTTGCCCTCACGGTCTCTTCTCCATAGTGGCGTCACCATACTGCCGCAGTTCTGGCAGGCGATGGGACCCGAGTTAGCATTGGAGGACGCAGAGGAATCATCGTGGGCTGCTGTATCTCCTGCCTGAGGAGACGAAACGCTTCCATTGGCTTTCGCTGAGGAGGCAGACTCACCATCGGCGTGGTCTCTATGATTCGCACCCTGATGGTAGTTCAGACGGTTATTATACGCAGGACATCCAGAACATGCCTCTGAGCCTCCAGTTCCGTTACAGTGGCCGTCTCCAGGGCATGTTCCTGCACAACCAGAGGTAGCCGGGCCTGTAGCAGCAGCACCGTTAGGAGGAGCGGTATCGTTAGCAGTTGAACCAGTAGCAGACAGGATACTCTCGCCGACAGAAGCAGTGACACCCTCAGCGGCCATGGCCAGAGCAGACATGCCCGACACTTCGCCAGCATTCGGGGTCTTTGGTTGCCGGTTGAGAGCAGGCACACTGTCGTTTCTGGAACTAGGCTTCTTGACCAAGTTCACTGGGCGCTGGGTCCGACGGGACTTGAGGTAGAGTCCACATGCGTTGCAGATAAGTCTGCCGTTGAGCGGCGAGCGTCTCCAGAGTGGAGTTCGCGTGGTGCCGCAGTTTGTACAGACCTGGGATGTGACGGTTCCCGTGGCCTTGGGATGCTGTTTGGGCTGTGGTTCTCCAGGTTGTTCCTGCTGGTACTGTTGGTACTGTGCCTGAGGGTATTCATGGGCATGTGGCTCCTGCGTGTGTGGTATTGGCTGAAAAGAAGACGGTTGTTCCGGTGGCGGTACGTAGGGTCGGTGTTGATCAGGTGAAATTGAAGGGCCTGACTGTACCGGATCTTGCTGGACAGAAGGTATCTGCTCATGCATCATAGACACCGAGTCTTGTGTTTTGCTTTCAGTCGGGGTTTGCCGAGCAGTTGCACCATCACCGCCACTGGTATCTCCGTTTGATGGTGGTTGTTGCTTTTCATCAGCTGCGGCCGATGGTTCTATTTTGTTCTTAGAGTCCAAAGCAGATACAGGAGCCAGCGAGTCTGAAGACTGCTGCTCCTGTTGTTGTTGTTGTCTCCGTTGCTTCTTATCAATCTTCATGACTATAAATGGCCGGTACTGGTCTTGCATCGCGAGCATGAAGGGTTCGTTCAGTGTAACAAGCTGAAAAGGAAGAAAAAAAATGCTGCAACGAGAATAGCACAAGAGTCCTCGCGCGGCACGGTGCGGTGGTGATGAGTACCGGGGGTTTGCCTCGAGGAGAGGTGGTCTATCTAATCGAATCTAATCTGCGCACGGCTGCAAATAAGAGCATATTTCCCAATCTAGGCGATCCCACGGGCACGATATTACTAATGCCCAAATAGGTTAACGTTGATTGGTTGTGATGGGACAAGCGGATCGTCGGACCGCCAGTCCCGACGACACGTCTACCATGGCCCAACCAGCCAACGACCACTACTGCTTTAACTACTCAAAGATCAAAGATAGCAATGCTTCGTCTCGGACATGATGCCGCAACCACTCACAAACCCAATCTATTTTGGGTGAATTTAATCTTAGAACTAGAACCGATCGCGACAGCCCTAGCCCAGGCTCACGTGCCAGCGGTCGCAGAGATCAGCAATCAGTCAATTACTATCAGTCATCACAACTATCAGTCAATCATTAATGGTCTATTAAAATTAAAACCACGCATACTTGCCACACATCTCCCACTCCATGTCCTGCGGCAGAGATGGGTGGATATGGTACATTGGCAGCGACTTTTCGCGGTTATGGGCGTAGCACGTGGTCGGGGTAGCGTTCTCCTCACAGCCTTGCATCTTAACATAGGCCTGGACGAGATCATCTACCTTGAGTTTGTCGGGGTTGGGGATATCCTGGGCCCAGATGCACACACACGGAAGCGTCCACTTAGCAGCCTCGTTGACAGCAGCACGGATCAGAGTCACCACGTCGGCAACGTTGTTGTCCAGACTGATCAGGCGCGTCACGTACAACGTCTTGGCTCCGAAGTCCTGCGTCCATAGGATCTGGGACTGGTTCAGCTTCGCGCCAAACAAAGTAGGCTGGATGGCATTGGGTTTTCCAAGGATGGGTCCCAGGTATAGAGCTCTCCACTTTGTGTGTAGGTGCACACCAGCGTAGGGCTCAATGGCAAACGCCGTGCCGCTCTGGTTGTGGGTGCTCTTAACGTCATCGTCGCTGGCAATACGCTCGCGCAGAAGACGCATATCGAGGCTCGCGAGCTCCTGAATCTGTTCATCCGAGGTAATGTACTCAACCGAGCCCGGAATCTCGAATAGATCGTCAACAGACGAAGTGTTGAGATCAACCTTGATCTGCTGGGTTCCCACGCTCTTGTATCCAAACTGAGCATAGTACTCGCCAATATCCGAGTAGAGCACAGCCACGGGAAGGTTCTGCGCATCACTCCAGTCGACAATGGCTTTCATCAGTTCTTTGGCGTACGATTTGCCGCGGTACCGGGAAGCAGTAAACACACTTCCCACCGATAGACTCTGGACCTCCTCGACATCCTTGCTGTCTTTTGATTTTCTCATGAGAGCGGGGCGGGTGAGTGTTTCACATGCGCTAACAATCTCGTACTCTCCGTTTTCATTGCGATCTTCTAGCGCCCAGTACTTGAGGGTCTGGCCATGGGCAGTCAGGATCTTGTTCACTCCCTTCTCACGAGTAAGGTACTGATCCTCAGAAAGTCCACCGGCCCAAGCCTCAAAGTTACGCCTGTGGCATTCCTCAATGTGTTCTCTCTCGGTCAGTTCGACCAGGCGTGTTGTGCGTGCCTCGACCATTATGTTAGTAGTATGTTGATGTTCAAGGACAGTAGATCCGGTTGTTGATCTGGGGTTGTTTGAGTGGATGTTTGGGTAGCTGTGTTGACCGCCTGCTTCAGCACTATGTACTTGGAGACTTGGTATGAATTAAACTGGCGGTGAAGATTTGCAGCTGACCGGGTCAAGTGTCCGTCTAATGTTTGTGGTTGTTCATGCACTTAAATATCAGTGCCGCATCTCCCAACTAGCAGTTAACAGCAGGTTATCCCGAATGTGTGCATACCCCACATTTGTCTAGGGTGCGTGGGGGAGACCCAGGCCACTGCTATCGAAGGAAATGGCCGCGAATAAGCGACGCGGCGGCACGAGATAAGCAATAGCCGATATTGGTCTTTGTTGGTTTTGCATGGCCCGGCAGACTTGAATTAAGACGGGCTTAAACTATCAGGATACAATTGAGCTAGCTATGATAAGTACAGAAGGATTAAGCACAATCGGTCCATCGAGCACGGTTACGATTCCTCCAGTGACCATCTATGTAGTCTCTGCCTATGCTAGCTCTTTGTCTAGTGATTTGCGCCATACTATCTGCTATCTTGTCTCAAATCCCTGAATAAAGCAATCACTAAAATACACTAATACTTGTGAGGATCGTTAGGAACAACAACCACGGCAGTGCCGTAGCAACATATTTCTGTCCAGTCCATGCTGATGGAGGACGCATCGAACCGGAACGCATAGATGGCATTGGCGCCCAGTTGGCGGGCGCCGGCCACCATTCTGTCCATGGCCTCTTCTCTGGATCGTATCATGTTGTTTGTCATGACTCCAACCTCGCCTCCAAATATACTCTTGAGGCCGGCACCAATGGTAGCAAGTGCGTTTCTGCTTCGCACGGTGAGGCCAAACACCACGCCCATCTGCTTGGTGATGGTATAGCCAGGAATGTCGTTACCGGTGACAACCATAATGTCGCTGTAGGTGGGGTGGCTAGCTACTGGTTCGTTGCGGGAGTCCATGTTTTTGCTGGAACTTTTTGCTCCAGGGCCATAGAAAGGCTTCTCAACGTAGGTAGCCATTGTGGACAGTAAGATTAGTGGACGGGATTTATAGTCAGCTTGACTATGCATAAACGGTGGTCTCGTGCATGGAGCCGTGCAGGTAGAAATGTTTTACATGCGGAGAATGATTGTCTATGTATGATGTCAGCATGGTCCGTGCGGGCCAGCTGAGCCTCAGTGTGGAGCACTAGCCGTGCGATTGCCAGCAGCCGTGCTATGGAGAGCAGCCATGCTGAATGGTTTGATTGGCCATGGCCAAAGGTAATGCTAGCGGTGGCAGACATTTTTATCAGTCGTCATTGGAGCAATGATTACTGGCCATGAACAACGCCACCGCCAACAACGACAACGGGGAACTCGGATGCAGGGATTACTCACCACTACATGATTACATGGTCATTCCGCACGAGCCTATATATATATATATATATATAAACCGCCCACCTGTAGCCGCAGGCATCGGACTTTGCTTTAATTTTCTATATTGTTATCACCGCATTATAACGGCAGCGTTGTTTTGTTATTGACCATTGCTGGCTTTCAACAAGTAGAGGGGCAACCCAAACATCGTGCCCAAAGTGGCAGGCTGATCCGAAGGATCTGGGGTTGTGGCAGCCCCAACCGCCAAGCATAGATAGATAACCGCTGATATATAACCGCCAAGAGATATATAGCGGCAAAGCTCTAACAGATCACTGATCAAACAAAAAAAATACAAGAGAATGAGCACCGATCTATTCACAACAATCAAATACGGCAACGTCGAGGTTGAACAGCCCCGCGGGCTGTTCATCAACAACGAATTTGTTGCGTCCAAGGCTGGACATACCCTGGAATCTGTCAACCCCACGACGGAGGAGATCATCACATCGGTGTATGCAGCAGAAGCCGAGGACGTTGACGTGGCGGTGGCCGCTGCCAGAAAGGCATACGCCAGCTGGAAAAAGGTGCCTGGATCCGAGAGAGGAGCACTGCTCAGAAAACTCGCGGATCTGTGCCAAAAGTACCACGATACTCTGACGGCGATTGAGTCTGCCGACAGTGGTAAGCCTCGATTCCAGAACGCCAACTACGACGTCGACGAGTGCATCAACGTGTTCAACTACTATGGCGGCTGGGCCGATAAAGTACATGGTAAGGTGATGATGGATGAAAACACGACCAAGCTCATGTACACGAGACACCAGCCCTACGGAGTATGTGGACAGATTATTCCCTGGAACTATCCACTTGCCATGGCGTCGTGGAAGATCGGACCCGCCATTGCGGCCGGTAACGTGATTGTGCTCAAGACCGCGGAGCAGACGCCTCTGTCAATGCTGTACTTTGGCAACCTCGTCAAGGAGGCCGGCTTCCCTCCTGGTGTCATCAACATCATCAGCGGATACGGCCGAACCGCGGGAGCTGCTCTCGCATCCCACATGGACGTGGACAAGATTGCGTTCACCGGATCCACAGCCACCGGCAAGCTCATCATGGAGATGGCAGCCAAGAGCAATCTCAAGGCCGTCACGCTGGAGTGTGGAGGAAAATCGCCCATGGTGGTGTTTGAGGACTGCGACCTCGAGCAGGCCATCAAGTGGGGAGTGTTTGGTATCATGTACAACCAGGGCCAGGTGTGCTGTGCAACCTCGCGTATCCTTGTCCAGGACACCATTTACGACAAGTTTGTCGAGGGGCTCAAGAAGCAGGTGGAGTCGGACACTGTCATTGGCGATCCCTTCAACAAGGAGACCGGCCATGGACCTCAGGTGTCCAAGGTTCAGCACGAGCGTGTGTTGAGCTACATTGAGAAGGGTAAGAAGGAGGGAGCTCGTCTTGTTACGGGAGGCATCAGCACCACTCACAACAACAAGGGCTACTACATCAAGCCCACTGTGTTTGCCGACTGCACTCAGGATATGACCATCGTCAAGGAGGAGATCTTTGGCCCTGTGGTTGTTGTCAGCAAGTTCTCCACCGAGGAGGAGGCGCTCAAGATGGCCAACGACACCAACTACGGACTCGGAGCAGCTGTGTTTACGCAGAACATCACCCGAGCCCACGAGTTTGCCAATGAGGTCGACGCGGGCACCGTGTGGATCAACAGCAGCAATGACTCGGACATCCACCTACCCTTTGGTGGTTTCAAGATGTCGGGTGTTGGCACCGAGCTTGGTGAGTATGGCCTCAACACCTACACCCAGATCAAGTCCATTCAGTTGAACTTGGGTTCTAGACTTTAGGTGGTAGGTAGTAGTGTAATGAGATATGACATGGATTGATTCTATTGTATTGATTAAAACAGTATGCTAAAGGTATTTGTTAGTCAAGCTTGATGTCTTTTTGTGACGGCCATTCATAGTGGTAGTAGTAGTAGTAGTAGTAATGGGCCATTTGTCCGCCCCCCATAGACATGCACGAGATTTCTGCCATATAGGCTTGAGTACATGTAATCGAGGCATGGAGCGCGCAAAAACCACCTCTAGCTTGTCCTGTCCGTCCACAATCACCACTAACACGTATTTGATACAGAACCCGTAAAACACCTCGTTGATGACAAGATCCACAATGTCGTGCTCGGGAATGAAACGTACTCGATTCTGCCAGTAGAAGCGGCCCTGGCTGCGCAATTGCACTCCAAACGCGCGAATCACACTCAGACTCTCTGTCTGGCTAGTTCGAAGGCACGCAAGACACAGAACTAGTGCTCGCACATAGAAGGGAATTCCCACATGGACAAATAGCAACAGCGCGGCGAGTACTCGGCAAGTGTATGCCAGCAGCCGAGAAATGAGGGGCGCCGGTTGTGTAGTATCAAACTGGATTGAGACCCGCCCTTCGTCTGTGTCTATCCGTTCATTGGTGGCTTTATGAGTGGTGGTAGTGGCTATGGCCATGCCGCCATGTTGTGTGTGACACAGTTGTGAGAATCACCGACCCTCGCCCAAACCTGGACTCTTTGTTATTACGATTACGATATTGCGGTAGTTAGTGAGTGGCAACTAATTATCGCTTGTGGTAATGAATGAACTATAGTGGCGTGGTTGAGGAGTTTCCTGGCATCCAGGTGGACCAGTTCAGGCAAGTACCTGGAGCCCCGTTGCATCCCGTGCTGTATATACTGACGCACGCCCACTCTGACCATCTACAGGGACTAGACTCACCAACGTTCACGGGGCCATTGATCTACTGCTCTGAGGCTACAAAACGGATTCTGCTGCAGATCCGTAACCAGGAAACTGGCAAATTAAAGTACGCGGCATTAAAGCCATTACTCAAGAGCCTAGCGCTGGATGTGCCGCACACATTATGTCTGTCTGCAACCAGATCAATCCAGCTCACGCTGATTGACTCTAACCACTGCCCGGGGGCAGTGATGGCGCTTATCACTGATGCTCCAGGATCAAAATGCGCAAAAACAGTTCTCTGCACTGGAGACATGCGGGCCGAGCCGTGGTTTGTGGAAAAGCTACGCTTCCACCCGGCAATGATGCAGTACACTTTGTCCCACACCCCGAGGGTCTACTCCAGCACCACCACACCAGCTCTGGACTGTGTGTACTTGGACACGTCGTATGCGTGTCACGACGAGCCCTTTCCGCCCATCCGTCCAAATCTGCTGGGGATCAGGAACCTGCTGGATCTCATTGCTCAGTATGCAAACAGTACCACGTTTGTGTTTACTAACCTCACCCTGGGATACGAGATTGTCTGGCTGGCATTGGCGCAAACGTTTGGCGAGAAGCTGCATATTGAGAACGACGGCTACAATTTGTACCAGTTTTTATCTAACTTAAGTGCCACCGAGTGTCCGTGGGGATCACTGCTGCTGCCCCACCTGACCACTGATGAGTCTGCTACGAGATTCCACATTTGTCAGAAGTTCTGCAAGTGTCCGTCACGGGCCCGGCGAGACACTGTGTTTGTCAATCCTGTCGCCGCCGTCTCTCCTTCGATGATTGAACTCAAAAATGCCGGTATGCCGCTAGATGCCATCAACGAGCATCTCCAGAGGCAGGAGCCCATGAGACCCCTCAACGACGACGACGACTCGGAACTAACATTTGAAAGCGCCAGTGTGGTCAACAAGCAAGAACTCGGCAGATCGCTGCAGCTACTGCACGTGAGCGGCGACTCTGAATCAGGACCCACATATGCATTTGGAAACCGCAGGTTTATTCCTTCAAAAGAACCCAACGTAATCATGCCGGCAAACATCTGGTACCATTTTTCACGCCACTCGTCCCACCAAGAATGCCTCCATTTTTTGTCACTGTTTAAAGTCCGACGAGTGCAGCCTTGTGTAATTCCACAAGACAAGGTGTTGGACTTTGGATCTGTGATTGAGTGGAGCCGATGGAGTGAGACTGCTCCCGAACAACAGCAACAACAGAATGAACAACAGAATGACCCACCAGCGACAAAACCCTACGTAAGAACAACATCAGTCCCGGCGCTGATTCGCGTCCAGCCTCAAATAGTTGTTCCGTCTAGTTCGTCGCAAACCGGCTCACACTCGCAGATTCTGCAACTGCTCGCGGGCGCATATAACGAGAGCCCGCCAAAAGTCAAACAGGAGAGCTCGGCCAATCAATTGGCCAACCACTCGGCCGACGACCCCATCACGGCCCTCGCCGCACAACTAAAAGGAGACCCCTCAATGTGGTTCAACTTGGACCTTGATTTCCGAGACAAGACGTATAAATAATAATAACTTAATTGTGAGTCGCCACAAGCGAGCTCAGACTATCTAAAACCTGGTGGGAGTCGAGTAGGTGCCACGAGGCTACCGTCAGCTTGGACGGTGGGCCCACGGTCACAGAAAACGCAAATGGGTCCTTGGGACAAACCGACCCCAGCGCGGCAAACATGTCCTCGTCGGTCGAGTCGTCTCCTGCACAGTAAATAAACTCTGGGGGATCTAGATCGTTCAATATGCTCTTGACAATCTCGCCCTTGTTGAACTTTTTGGGTCGTACCTCAATGTTGGCCTTGCCGGCCATAACCTCAATGTCGTACTGGCACGCAAGCGTGCTCTCAATATAGTCCTTGAGTTCACGCGCCTGGAATGCGCCGTAGGACGGGTCGGCGCGGCGGTAGTGCCAGGTGAGCGCCGCGCGCTTTTTCTCAATGGAAGACCCAGGAGTGCGCTCTGTAAACGACGTAAACACATCCTTGACAAGTGGCTGCCACGACATGTCGGTTTCCGCCAGCAGGTTTTGCCAGTGACCATCGCCAGACTCATCAATGCTGCCCAGGCTGCTGGAGCTCTCGTTGTCACCGCCGCCGCCGCTGCCGCCGTCTTCGCCCTTGGGGGATGTCTGGCGGAACCGCTTAGCATAGTTGCGACTGCGCTTGACAAAACAGCCATGTTCCGCGGAAAACGAAATGTTGTCAAACCGAGAGCCCAGCCATTTATCGAGGAAATCCTGGTCACGCCCAGAAATGATCCACACATTATTGCGTGGGTCGCTGGTCAGTGCCTCCAAAATCGAGTACAACTGAGGAGACGGCAGGGCCGCGCTGGGCTCCTTGACAATCGGAGTGAGTGTTCCGTCGTAGTCAAATAAAAACAACCGCCGGTCTGCAGACGCATACGTCTGTACCACCAGCCTAGAGTCCAGCAGCGGCGTGACGTGCGACGACTTGTGGCTCAGAATGTTGTTAAATAGCTGGCTCAGAAACTGATTCACCCAGTACTCGCCCGTATGTGTAGTGACCGACTCGTACAGCTTGCGCTCGCGCTGCTGATGCTCAAGCTTGGTCTTGGGATTGTCCTGGAGCGCCTCGTACAGCGCGTCGGCTATCTGGCCCGCGTCCCACGGATTGACGGTGATAAACTCCTTGGTGCCGGCGGCAACACCAGTAAACTCAGACACAATGACCGGGCGGCACGTGTGCTTCTGGCACACCACGTATTCCAGCAGGGTGGTGTTCATGCCATCGCGAACACTGGTGACCAGCGCAACGTCTGCGACACGCAAAAGTGCAAGGTACTCGTCACGGGCCAGTCTCCTTGCATAGTGGTGGATGGGCACAAACGAGATGGTGCCATAGGTACCATTGATCTTGGACATCATCTCGGAAACCTTCTGCTCTACTCTAATGTCCGGTTTGCCGTGGTATGCTGCTGGGCTGGTCACCTGGATGAGCACGACCTTGGTTGCGTACTCGGGATGCCGCTCAAAGAACTTCTCCATGCCCTTGAGTTTCTGCACCACTCCCCTGATACTGTCGAGACGGTCGCGGCCAATAATGATCTTTTTGTCTGGGTATATTTTGCGGACGGCCTGGACCTTTTGGTCGACCTTGTGTGCAAACGCCGCTGCTTCGACCTCTTCGGCATTGATGCCAATGGGTAGGGTGGCCACGGCGACATACATGCCAAACGCGTTGATATGTGTGTCGCTAGCCTCTACTCCCAGTAGCCTCGTACAGGATGATAGAAAGTGGCGCGCGTAGCTCTGGGCCTGCAGCCCCACAATGTTGGATCCCAAAATGGACTCGAGTAGAGTGGCTCGCTGCGGAATACAGCGGAAGTACTCGCTCGACGGGAACGGAGCATGGATAAACGTCCCAATGAATGCGTCTGGCCGCCGCTGCCGAATCATGTGCGGCAGCAGAAACAGATAGTGGTCGTGCACCCACACCACGTCGCCCTGCTGGTAGATGGCCAGAATGGCGTCGCAGTAGGCCTCGTTGAACTCGACATAGTCATCCCACCAGTCTTTCATCGAGTCGGTGCCCAGCGTGAACGTTTCGTCCAGAATATAGTGCATAATGGGCCAGATGACGTTCTCGGCATAGTTGCGCCAACACTCGCTACTTTTGTTTTGTGGTAACCACACCGGCACTGTTTTGTGTTCGGGGTCGTCCTTGTTATACCGTTGCTCGATTAGCTCTTGGAGCTGTGGCGTGATCTCCCAGTCTGCGTCGACATCCTCGTCGCTACTAAACTCAACATGTCGTTTCTTGACCTCGCCGATCCAGCCCACGAGAATAGATTGCCATTCGGACTTATCCACAGTCTGTAACGCACTGTACATGGCCGAGCTTCCGTGTCTCGTGCGCAGCACAAACTCGTCACTGTGCTCGTCTGACGGGCCACTGGTTCGCACGACTTCTTTCGGCAGGCACGTCATTGCTGAGATGATGCGTCCGCTCAAGCCCAAGCCCTTTTGTCTTGCTTTCTCGAGTGTTAACGACTCAATGTCTTCGGCAATGCTGAACGCCTGGAACGAGTCGTTCAATGTATTGTTCAATGTATCGAACGGCACGCCCGACGGAGGACACCCATTGTGTTTTGTTTTAGAGATATTGTAGTGGTTCTGTCCAATTGGGTGGTGTTCGTCCGGGTCGGGGCTTGACCGCTCAGACACCGCCTTGGGTGTCTCGGGCCAACAGTGCTGCTGCAGGTTGTTGTTGTTGTTGGGCTGTGGACGTATCTGCGGGCCGCCATCTTGACTAGAGTCTAGGTTCATGATTGATTGAGATTTGTCTTGCAATGCGTGTGTCACAGTTACTGACAATTACTGACAACTATGAGCGACTGCTCAAAATTGCTCGGGTTGCCGCTGGATTGCAGTTTGTGAGGCTTTTGTCTTTGGTGGTGTTTACGCCGAGCGATCACAACATGCATATAATGCACTAGAGTACACAGGGTCCGGCCATACTGGGTAGGGTACGGGCGGCCCGACGGCCACACGCAGAAAATGTTGAGATGAGTTTGACTCAAAGGGCAAGGTTCAACTCAAGCACCCTTACATGCCAGTGCAGCCGGCAAAACAAAAAGAATACTTCAACCCGTGATAGAAATAGTATACTTGAGCATATGTTGTTGTTGATCAAACGCCAATTGGAGTTGGGCATGCTCGCCATCCGGCTTCCCCAAACACGGGTGGGATGAGAGTCTCGAGCCGCTCGGCTAAAATTGAAGAATGTGTGGGGCCAATAGAGGCCAGATATAGTCGGATTCAAGGTAATGTAAACAACACTTAATAAGACAAGGATGAGGTTCGCGAAATTAGGCCGCACAAGCACGGGGATGCCAGATAGGACCGGCAGCATTGATTTGCAGCGTCGTGCGTCTTCTGCTAGTTTCAAAGCCGACTGTAATTGATGGACAATGAAATTATGATAATGGCTTTGTCATGATAAGGTTACCGCCGTTACCTACGTATTGTCGAGAATGTCGAATAAGTGATAATGATGATGACAGAACAGAAAATGAGTGGCACAACGCGATACCGAAGCGCTTGGTTTTTATAAAGATATCGCTCATGTATGAGCTTCCTTGATCTTTAGTTGCGCCTTATATTAGGCTACCTCTGCTAATTAATGCGCGCCGAAATTTATGGGTAAATTGATAACAATCTATCAACTTGGACTTACTGCAGCCTACTCGGCGACTCATTGCCGAACGCACCCACCCATTAAAATTGTGGGCAATTGGGTTCCTAACAAACTGCAATGTTGAATTCGCTTATCAGCCGGGTACCGGCTGAATCATTGCTGGCGAGTTTTACGGTGCTCAATTAGTCGTATGACACAAGCTTGAAGCTGACGCAAATATGGCTAGTCTGCGAATGCTCGAAATCTATCATTGATGCAACCACATTTTCTGGAAGCTTGATCGCAACTCCAAAGGACATGGGGTGACGGACTGTGTGACGACGGTAAAAAAATCTATTTCACAAGCTTGTGGTAGAGGGTTATTGCACAGGACTCAATATGAAATGATACATTGTGTATCCTCCAAAGGAGGCGCATGACTGTCGATGAGCACGTTGAATCTTTCATTAACGCACTTTATAGGCTTCTCACAAACGCGAACATTTAGATATTGGGAGCAAGGAAAAACGAAAAAGGAACCAGCCAAAAGTCGTTTGTTGAGTCCATTGAGTTATAATTTGCTCAATTTGCCCACCGAAGCGCGGATTCAGAAACATTTAACGCATCGGATCCTATTTTAACGGTTTCGTCTTCACCTCGACAGACTATCGACAGACTAGTTCAGTCGCATTCAAAGAAAGCTAACGACAGCGGCTTTGGCCTCACGCCGGCGATTACGCATCTAGTACAGATGCCCGGATCTATAGGTCCAAGCGTAGCGACTTACTATGTGCGGTCCAAACGGTGTACCATAGACTTGGGTCAACTGCATCCGGACGGACGCACTGACTTATATATAACACGAGAAGATAAGACCATTGTCCATCTTCAATCGTCACTCCTTTAGATTCCCTGCCTAATGTCTGCCATTCTTTCAACCTCATACACCACCGTCACCCTTTGCCCCACGTCAGTATCCCTGGCACTACCACCTGGAGCCATCAACACGCAAACCCCTGTCCACCATCCATTGGGTTCTTCTGTTGCTGCCGTCACATCTGTGATTTACGACCATCCTGGCCATCTGCCTATTCCATTCACTTCTCAGAACGGGGCATTGCCATCTCAAAACCTTTCTTCTCAACCACAAGTATCCCAGCCTTCGTACCCTATTCTTCAGGGGGCAGCTTCACAGCCACATGCCGCCCCATACCTAGCTTTGGTAATTCCTGCCGCGCTTCTTTTGCTCTAGGTGAATCGCCCATAATTGGCTTGTATTTATTATAATAATTGACCAGGTCCAATAGGTATTCAGCCCTTGACATAATGTCATGCCTATATGCAGGCGGCGGGGTTGTAACTTTGTTCCGGCCCCTCATCCCTTCCCTCGTCTGATTATGCTGGCGCCAGGCGTAACCCTCTCTTGTGTCAACCTTACTCAGGTAAATACTTAAGTAAGTCCATTGGCGGACCGGAACCAAACAAGCACACCACACCGTGTGCGACTCGCATTACATTACAAAGACGTCCAGTGCCCCCGCCGCCGCGCCCACACGTTAATCGTTCCACTTGCAGGTTGGTGGGTTTATCTTTCTCGATCCCAATCGATCTGCTTGATCTGGCGGTTCTCGACTCAGCTCCTCAGAAACCAATCGGTAGCTATCTGAGCTGCTCTTGAGCATCTAAGTGCCACCACTACACCCATCACCAACCTAGGAGCCTACAACACAGTAAGATATAAGATCACTGATAGATACTAATTGCACCATGACCACCACACTCACCAAATCCAAAACAAGGAGCCAGCATCAAAGCTTGTCTGAAAAAAGCAGCGACGCCCAGAAAAGACGCCGATCGTCTGCAGCCGTCCTGGACTCGAAAGAAGCACACCAGCATGCAAACCCTGACACAGTGCTGGACCCCAAGGAGTTTGGCCCACTTGAAAGCTCCAAGTACCTGTACCAGCAGTGCCATCCTCCAGGAGAGGAGATCCCTGACCAGGAGGAAGACCTTCCCAGGTACCATGTATTTATCAGTACCTACATCTGCTACCTGGTGCTCATCCTCACCGGCCATATCAGGGACTTCTGCTCCAAGTACATCTTCACAAAGGGCTCGAGTCCCACGTTTTCGGACAAGCTGAGAGCCAGCAAGGGCTACGCGCCCCTGCTGAGTGACTTTGACTCATTCTACACGCGCAGACTCAAGCATCGTCTGGGAGACTGCTTCAACCGACCCACCACTGGCGTCCCCGGGCGCTTCATCTCGGTCATTGACAGATACACCACCGACTACAATGACTCGTACCAGTACCCGGGCACCGCCACCGACTGCCTGAACCTGGGCTCATACAACTATCTGGGATTCGCGCAGAGCGTGGGCCAGTGTACCGATGCCGCCGAGCAGGCCATTTACAAAAATGGACTTGTGGCCGGTGGTTCGCGTTCCACAGGCGGTACGATGCAGATGCACTACGATACTGAGAAGATTGTGGCCGAGTTTGTGGGTAAGGAAAGCGCGATGCTGTACTCGATGGGGTACGCCACCAACGCCAATATCTTTGCCAACCTGGTGGACAAGAACTGCTTGGTGATTAGTGACGAGCTCAACCACGCGAGTATCCGATTTGGAGTGCGGTTGTCGCGCTGTGTGATTAAGATCTTTAAGCACAACGACATGAATGACCTCGAGAAACTCATCCGTGAGCAGATTTCCCAGGGCCAGCCCCGAACCCACCGCCCCTGGAAGAAGATTCTTGTTGTGGTGGAGGGTCTGTACTCGATGGAGGGCACCATGTGCAATCTCCCTGCACTGATCAAGCTCAGAAAGAAGTACCACTTCCATTTGTTTATTGACGAGGCTCATTCTATTGGAGCCATGGGTAAGAACGGACGTGGTGTGTGCGACTACTTTGGAGTCGACCCTGCCGACGTTGATATTCTTATGGGAACGCTGACCAAGAGTTTTGGTGCCACCGGTGGATACATTTGTGGTGACAAGAACGTCATTGATCACCTCAAGGTCCACAACATGGCCAATGTTCATGCCGAGGCCATTCCTCCTCCTGTGCTGGCACAAATCCAGAGCTCGCTTCTGACGATTTCGGGCAAAATCAAACCTGGTGAGGGCCAGGAGCGTCTGCAGCGTCTGGCGTTCAACTCGCGTTACCTCAGACTGGGACTCATCAAGATGGGATTCCTCATTAGTGGAGCTGAAGATTCGCCCATCATTCCGCTGATGTTGTACCAGCCTGCCAAGATGCCTGCGTTTTCTCACCTGATGCTTGAGAAGAAGATTGCCGTTGTTGTTGTCGGCTACCCTGCAACCGCTCTCACTTCGAGTCGTGTTCGGTTCTGTGTGTCTGCAGCACTTACAAAGTCCGACCTCGACCATTTGCTAAAAGCTTGCGATGAGGCTGGCGATGTCCTTAATCTCAAGATTAGCCAGATGACGTCCAAGAAGACTGGCCGTGTTTTCCGTGAGAAGCTGGAGGATATTCTTGTCACGTTGGCCGATGATGTCCACAAGGACTGGTCCGATTTGTGACCACCAATATATATATCTAATGTACAACTAATGAAGACCATGTACAGCTAATGAAGTAATAATACAATTAATATGAAAAAAATTATAACCAAGAAGGAGATGAATTGTCAATACCGTGTACCACAAGGGCAGCAAAGTTAGCCCCCAAGTTGGACCGCCCGTTGGGCAACCCACATGGACCCTGACAGGGTAACCTAAGGTTAAGGTACCCCTGAAGCAGTCACGCCCCCCTTGAAATTTATTCGACTCGCCCCATGTAGCATCACGATAGCCAAAAGGTAAATCAGCCCAAACAGCACAAAGCTCAGATACACACACACAACATGAGCGACGCCGTGACTGTCAGAACTCGCAAGTTCCTGCGCAACCCTCTGCTTGCCCGTCGCCAGTTTGTTGTCGACGTTCTCCACCCCAACAGAGCGAACGTCAGCAAGGATGAGCTCCGTGAGAAGCTCGCTGCCATTTACAAGGCCGACAAGGACTCTGTGTCTGTGTTTGGCATGCGCACCCAGTTTGGAGGTGGCAAGTCCACCGGATTCGGTCTAATTTACGACTCTGCCGATGCCCTCAAGAAGTTCGAGCCCCGTTACCGCCTTGTCAGATACGGTATGGCCACCAAGGTCGAGAAGATCTCCAAGCAACAACGCGCCCAAAAGAAGAACCGTGGTCTCAAGACCAGAGGTACCGGCAAGAAGCAGGCCAAGCGTACCCGCGGAGACTAGTTTATGTAATTTACATGTCATGACTTACCTATTACTCTGGCGTTGTGTTGTGGACATAGTCCACGGTCATTCATTGTTCTATACTTAATATTGCTTGTAATGCTGCTACTACTCAGATAGAGATAGAGGATCAGTAGATAGGCTGCTGCATTCCACTGAAAATGGATGAGTCTGCTTAGGTAATCCGCCATGACAGTTTATTGTGCACGCGTGCGGGTGTGTGTGGGGGTGCTTCCGACGCGCAGACATTCACTCCTGTACATTAATTGACCGCCGTCACAATGGACAAGCAACTGGATGAGTTGCATCAAAATGAAAAGCTGGTCAATGAAGAGTACAAGATTTGGAAAAAGTACTCGCCGTTTCTGTACGATCTGGTGATTGCAAAAGCCTGCGAGTGGCCATCGCTCTCTGTACAGTGGCTTCCAGACAAATGGACGGCCAAGAACTACACAACATGGGAGCTGTTATTCGGAACACATACTGCCAGGCAGGATTTCGAAAGCATCGTGCTGGCAAAGGTCGATATTCCAAATGAATCTTTCAACCCATCGGCCTCATCGGACTCTGGCGGCGTCAAGGAGCCTACAGAGGCATCGTCATCGCAACTTCTCAACAAAATCGAGATTGTCCAGAAAATAGATCACGAGAAAGAACCCAACATTGTGCGGTATAGCCCCAAGCAGCCGTCGCTTCTGGCCAGTATGACGACCAGCGGTGACGCCCTGGTGTTTGATCGCAGCCTTTTTCCAGAATCGTCCACTGCCCATGTCTGCAAGCCCCAGTTTCGACTTCAGCATCATACAAAAGAGGGATATGCTCTGGCATGGAGCCCGTTCACCCCTCTGACGTTGGTCACTGGATCCGAGGACTCGACCGTCGCACTGTGGGACCTCAACAATGCCAAATCAGCCACCAACATCGGATCGACGGAGTTCAGGTCCACCGTGGTGCATCCCGAGCGTGTTTATGGAAATCTAATTAGCGGAAACCTTGGAACGGTTCCCACTGCAGCCAACGGAGCCAAAGCCAGCACGCGCAACTACCACACGGCGGTTGTCAACAGCGTCAGCTGGTCGCTGGACTCGCCACACCTGTTTGGATCCGGATCTGACGATCGGGCGTTAATAATCAATGATCTGAGAGTGGCAGATCGATGCGCCATGCGCAACGATGATTCGAGTTCCGACTGCATCAACTCGATCGACTTCAACCCCAGAGTTAAGCACACTCTGGTGAGTGGAAACGCTGACGGAAGCGTCAACATATGGGACCTGCGTCGTTTCGACAGCCCTGTCAAGACCATCCAGGCGCACGCATCGTCAGTCTCCCGAGTGCAGTGGTCTCCCCACTGTGGCACTGTCTTTGCATGTGGAGGCGCAGACCGCCGTATCAATGTGTGGGATCTAAGCAGGACAGCCGAGTCTGGAATTGTTGGATTTGGCGAGCCCGATGAGTCAGAAGGTCCCTCGGAGCTGGTATTTATCCACGGCGGCCACACCAACCGCATCTCCGATTTTGACTGGCACCCAGTCCTTCCATGGACCATCAGCTCGGTAGCGGAAGATAACATTGTCATGGTCTGGAAGATGGCTGGTGCTGCTATGAATGTCTCAAAGGAGGAGTCTGAAGCTGAAGAAGAGGAGCAGGAAGAAGAAGAGGAGGAAGAAGAAATGGCGGCTGAAGCTGAGGAAATGGAAGAAGCCGAGGACTCCAAAGCCAAATCCCAGACTGAAGAATTATCCTCTGAGCAAGCAGATGCGGAGAAGAAGGACCGGGCCGCAATCGCGACCGCAGATGCAGATGCAGACGCAGACGCAGTAGATACCGCTATAGATGCGTCTCTGGACAAGGAGCTAAGCAAAGACGCCCCCGCGTCAGAGTCCACAAAGATGGACGAAGACTAATTATCTATCTATATATATATTCTAACGAAACAATCGTTGTCTATTAGTACTTGTGTGTTGGTTAGTAGATGGTCTCGGTGCGAGAGTTTATAAATACAGGGCGGGGCAGTCGACTGCTGGTGTCGTGGCTACTATGGAAGCCACTCTTAATTTGAGACTCGGCTAGATTGAGGCTGTCAAGAACAATGGCGGCCCATCCCTGATGCTGAGGGCATCTTTTGCGGTCGTTTGTACATACAAACGGTGTGTAGTCCTGGTTTTCGAAATCAGCAACCGGAACATTGAGCGACTCGTCTGCGAGTCTTTGATCATATCCGCAAACCTCCTTCTTTTCTCCGAGCTCGGCGCTGATCTTCTTGACCCGGCCCTTGGCAATCACGAGATACTGCTTTCTGAGTGCAATCTGGGCATTTTCAGTAGAGGAGCTTAGGTTCGTGACTTGATTTGGCTCCAGCGCACTGGTTTCTGGTTCTGGCGGCGGACGGTGTCCAAGTTCGCAAAACTCCTCTTCGCTGTGAACATGGGCTACAATGTCCCTAAGATCATTGAGCTTGGCACCAGCCAAGTGATCCTTCAAAATCAGCTCAAAGAATTTCCTGCCGTGCTCTTCGCTGCAGTATTTGGAACTGCTTTCACTCGTGACTTCCTGGAAACAGTTGGGTAATCGGCACTTGCGTTTCCATATAGACTGGCTGCCGCAGTTTGGACACATGAACTTGACTATGAGTTTTGCTTTGGTTGGGTTCATGTTGACGCAGTCTCCATGGAACCAATCGTCGCAGCCATCGCATCCGATCATCCATCGTCCGTCATCAGGCTTGCGGCATATACAATATACCACTGCATTGTTAGCCGTTCGCTTGCGGCCCGACGCGTTCATTTAGTGTGTATGCTTGTATTGTCCAGGGGGCGCTAATAAGCGGCGGCGCAGTACTCGTGAGGATGCAGCACGTGATCCGACCTCGCCTATCACGGTTGCTGTAATTCATCTTAATAATCATCGGTATGAAGAAGATATTTCATTTTCCCTGGTAATTGCGCTCTGAAATCACGCCACTAATTGCCACTTGCCCAAACTCAAGTCCATTTACAAGCAAGTTCCCCCAGACATTCCAAACTCAATTTCCCACTACCATGAGCAAAAAGCACCACCCAAAGTCAGTGGACGAACTTCAGCAGGTGGACCCCGTTCCTGTCGAGCTACCTGTTGAAGAGTCGGTCAATGAAGCTAGCGAGAAGGGCAATGGCGGCTCGTCTCCCCTGGGAACGCCGCGCAGGTCCTTCTTCAGTTATGTCCAGAAGGCTCAACGATACTCGAGCTACACGTTTTCCGGCTTTCTTGCCATGCATGCTGCGTCAGTAGTAGTGGCTCCGCTGTGGTCAATTGAGGCCGCAAACAGCACTCTCCAGTTTACCGCAGCGATCTACCAGAGCAGTTTGGTGGAACCCTGGTTGGTGTATGGATCGCTGGGCGCCCACATTTTGTGTGGACTTATACTCCGTGGCCACAAGGTCTATCTCGCCAAAAAGCATTACGACGTCTGGAAGGTCCCCAAGCCCAGCCCGGTGTCAATTGCTGGGTTTGCCTTGACACCGCTGTTGGCCGCGCATATCTTGTCTACTCGCATCGCGCCCCAATCTGTGCTGGGAGACTCGTCTCTGATCAGCTTGAGTTACATCTCGTACTACATGCAGAAGAACCCGATTGTGTCTCGGATCGCGTACTTTATGCTGGGTTTCCTCACGTCGTATCACGTCATTTGGGGCTTCAAGAAGTGGTTTGGCCTCTACGGCAAGAAGTACCGAAAGCCCACGTTCGGCATCTACTTTGGCACCCTGATTGCTACTGCCGTGAGTCTTGCCAGAATCGGCAGAATGCCCAAGGTCTCGGGCTGGGTGGCGTCTCAGTACGACCAGGTGTTCAATGCTCTATGGTTCCACCGTTAGTATTTATTGTGCCAATTTTCACTTCAATAGTAAATAATATTTATATACACACGCACTGGTGCATTGTTCATTTATCGACGACTGGCACGACCGCTATGAAGCTCCATAAGCGAATCCATTTTAGACAGAGCCAACTCCAGCAACTCCTTGCGCTGCTGCAGCTCAATGTGGTGCTTGATCTTCGGGTCCTGCTTGGCAAACGCCTCAATCTGTTCCTCGGACAAATTGGATCCCAGTCTCTGGTCTAGCTCGCGAGGAAACTGGTAGTAGAAATCAGAAAGGAGTTCGACATTGAGGAACAGCACCGCGGTCTCAGTCAGTTTGTCGGCAACAACGTCCAAAAACACCTCGGGACATGCATACTTGTTCTCCTTTGACTTGCACGTCCGACTCTTGACGGCAGCCATGCGCATCTTGAGTATATCGGCTCTGTCTCGTAGGAACATCGCCTCCTTAGCGCGCGTGACAAGAGCTGGAGAGAAACTCAGAGCCTCGACATCACTGCTGCTGCCAGGAAGAACGGGAAGCTCGTCCCCGGATGTGCCGTTGGCTTGCTTCTGCTTAAGTTTCTGCTCAACGTACTTGATCACCTGGGTGAGCTTCTTGGAGCCCACCGTGCGCTTGATAGCGTTGAGACTGTCTTCACACTGGGTGAGCTCGGCTTTAAGTAGGTTGAACGAATGCTCTCGCGATGCCGCCCACTCGCGGTCGGCCACCTCAACCTCGTACTTGTACGGTTTGATACAGTTTTCCACTTGGTCCGCCGTGGAGTAGAATCGCATGTTAAGAATGTCGGTTGTTGCCTCACTCACCAGGTTTCGCGCAAACGGATGGTTAGCAAACGACGAAGCATTGACCAGGTCTTGCATTTCGCCAGTCAGCGCAGTGATCACAAGGTTTGTGCTGAGCCGGCCCACACCCAACTTTGTCAGAGACGAGGTACACGAGTCAAGCTTACGGTGCCAGTACAGATTGCCGAGAGATTCCTTGGACAGAGTGGACAACGGTGGGTCTGCTTTGTGGAGGTTGGCCAGATCGATATCGCTGGGCTTATTCCAGTACCGCTGGGCCAAAAGATCAAGGATCTTTTGGTCCAGCTGCTTCTTGAACATTTGCCTCACCTCGTCGCGGCCAAACCTCTGAGTAAGCTCCTTGAATGACATCTTGAACTGGTCGACAGACCGAGCAAGATACGTGGCTGCCGTGAGCTCGCGGTCGTTGTACTCCACCTTGAACTGGTACGTGGCCTCCTCGAGTTCCTGGTGGATGGCATCCGACGTGGGCTGAAGAGACTCGGCCATGGTCCGCTCAAGTACACCCATGAGCTTGCGCTTGAGGTTGGATGTGCCCACGGTGCAATCTCGGAACTCGTCTTCGTGCTGCGAGAAATAATTGTCCTCGTTACGGGCTACCAGAGCCGCGGCATTGTGGCTAGCAGATCCAGACATGCGGAATAGCCCGCCGGCAGCACCAAGACCCATTGCCGAGGATGGGCTCTTTGTGATAACGCCAACGTATCCCATTTTAAGCGGATAATTTCTGTTTTGCAAAATGTCCTTGGCCCGCTCACTGGGCACAAGGTCCATCTTGGTGACCACTCCAATGGTTCGCTCACCTCTTGGATCCACTCTTCTGCTGGCACGCAGCGCGCTGGAGTTGGCCAGATCCACATCAGCGGCCGAGATGGCCAAAATCACATTAGGCGCCTGGATATACTTTTCGCATAGCTGGCTAATCTTGGACTTGAGACTGCCGGGCTGGTCGCTCGCAGCCACCTGGATATACCCAGGAAGGTCAATAAGCGTCAGGTCCGGGACGTTGGGAGAATAAATAAATAGTTGGATGGGCTCGTCGCAGACAGCGTCCTTTTCTGGGACAGCCAGATTAAGATCAGTGAGTGTTTTCTGAACCTTGGAGAAGTCGGTGATTTTGCCAAACCCAAGCGCCGGGAACTCGGCGTACTCGCTGGCGCTCTCTGGCGTGTTGATTAGTGTGAGCTCAATGGGACGGCGTGTCACCATATTTGAGCCTTTAGGAAGGAACTCGTGCCCGACAATGGCCTCCAGCACAGATGATTTGCCGCTGCTTTGAGACCCAATCACCACAATGCTGGGTAGTTGTAGAGTGTCGCTCTGGTCAATCTTTTGAAGAATCTGCCGGATCTCAATCATCTTTTTGGTAAGTACCATCATCTGGTCGGTGGACGCCATTTCTTGGTCACTTTCATTGTCGTCCATGGACAGAGCTGCCCCAGCAGCCAGGAGTCCTACCCCTTCTCCTCCTCCTCCTCCTCCCCCATTAGACTCTTGCCCGTTGGAGTTTTCGTTTTGAGAGCCGCCGCCACTGGTACCACCGCTAAGTCCTCCTCCTACCGCCGAGGCTCCAAAGATTTCTCCTAGTGAAAAGTCAGGGAGCTCCACGGACTCGAGGGCGTCTTTGGCCCGGTCGTATGTCGAACCCAGCCAATTGACGGCGTTATGGTACCGCTCTTGAGTGTAGTTTCCAACCTGCTGCACCTTGTAGTTCACGTATGCAGCCCCTCCCACAACCGCTCCTCCCACGGCCGTAGGAATGCGTGTGGCTTTGGCTAGAATCTTCGGGATGGACGCAAACGAAAAGTGACGCGCCTGGTGGTGGTACTTGGGTAGTGTGCTTGCCATTACGTGTGTCGACATAGTGCAACCATTGCGTCCGTTGGCTAATGAGTGAAGCGACGCTTGTTGGTTGAACCTCCGAGTGGCGGAGTGTATTTGCAGTTGTGTGGTCTTGATGAGTTGTGTGTGACTATCAACAGGTACTCTCCGTAATCTGCCGAGAGTTGCTGTTATTTCATCGGACGTTTGCGACGCCAGCCTGGTGCTGGCTCTATTCGACAGGTGCCGAAGCATACTACTAGGATGTTAGTTGACCGAAGCGGGTGGGATGAGCACTAACTAAGCCGCGCCACCCTTTTGTCTAGAAAAACAGATGATTTGTTTTGCTGGCGCCGTCAATACAATTCCTGTTATCTTGAATTACCTCATAGTAATCGATTCAATTGTTCAATTCAATACACGTAAAAGAATCACTTTGCAGCCAACCTGTCGCACTGCAGCTTTCGTCCAAGGTCACCATTATATATTGATATGGTTACGTTACTGCACATGTCACTGATCCACCACCACCACACCATACAGACAGCATGTTGGGACTGTTTATCCAGGTCCTGGTCTTGCTCCTGAATTCTGTGGCCATTCTATCAGAGGATCGATTCCTAGCAAGACGTGCGTACCTTTTTCACCACCGTCATCACCAACCGCACAAACTAACAAGTAGGATGGGACGCTCCCGAGTTTGGCTCCAACGAAGAGTCCATGAAGAGTAGAATGCTCAGCCTTATCAATGCAGTCAGAACAGTCATGAGACGTAAGTATTTTTGGACCAAGTTACAGATGCATGCAGTCATATTACTTTTACATTTCGTTGTGGGTCACTAACACCAGCAATCTTAATAGCTCTCAACCTGGCCATTGTGTCGTACGAGTTGATTCTCGGCTAACTTATTCTAATAAATATCAGTCGTTTTTTGTCTGTCTGTTGGCTGTTTTGGGCGGTGCCGTGATGTCGAGATCACCGTCACATTAAAACTCCTTCTTTTCGAGCGGGTTGTACCTCAAAAACTTCTCAATGAGATCCACGTGTGTAAGCTGGTTAGTTCTGAAGCAACGCGAGTAGACATCCATAAAACGGACCATCCAAAGACGGGCATCAAAAGGCGATCCAACAACCTCCACAAGTTAGGTCAGATCATATCACGGTCGGCTCTCCTCTTTCGACCCCCTTCATGGCATCGATCGCTGTCACGTTTCGAAATACCTCCTCATAAACGAACCGTAGGAAAAGTTGTGGAAAATTACTTACAATCATACGACGGCAGCAGTACCGCTTGAGCTCCAGCTTGTCGAGAGCATCACCCTCAGACAGGTTCTCATCCTGAAGGTACGACAAATAGGTCTCCCACTTATCTCCGATCACTTTACCGCAGGAAAAACATCTCACCGGGATAATCATTTGGTGCTGGTGATGGCCGTTGGGACGAAATTTTGTCAGGACCGCATCTAAAGTTAGCCCGCCAAATCTCAACACCAGACATGCTGCTATCTCAAATCAGTGCAGCAAGAGGCTGCGTGCGTCCTCTGCCTGGTTTAAGGTCACGCGGATGTGTCCAGATACTTGCAGACTATAGATCCTTGGCCGGTCGCAAGATCTCGACTCACAATGCATTCAAACCGGTGTCGCCACCACCAAGATCAATCCTCCAATCTGGTATACTACTCAACATGGCATTCTCAGCCAAGAGTGTAACGACAAAATCACTTAAGAATGCCTCGAGACAGTTTTCATCCTCCAGGAGGTTCACAGCAACCTTTAGAGAGAATGGCTACGGCCCCGGCGGACGCAATCGAGGCTCAGGTGGAGGAGGAGGAGGAGGAGGAGGAGGAGGAGGAGGACGGGGAAACCCATTTGGAGCATTCATGGCATTCATGAACCTATACAAGCTTCCTCTGTTGTTCACAGTGGGAACCATTGCAGTGGCCCATTACGTCTTGCCGCCAGTGCTAAACACTGTCGCCCCAGGACTCAAGCGCCACCCAGAGTATGTGGTGTACGGACTCATGGGACTCAATGTGGTGGGTTATTTATTGTGGAAGACCCCTGCGGGCGCCCGGTTCATGACACGGTATGGACTTCTGTACAAAGACCCATTCCACTTCCGCTCATGGGGCATGCTGGGATCAGCCTTCTCCCACCAGGAGCTGTGGCACATTGGAGTGAACATGTTTGTTCTGTACAACTTTGGAATGCCTCTGGCGCGGTGGATTGGCTCAGACCAATTTCTGGCAGCTTACCTGGATGGAGCTGTTCTCTCGTCGTTGGGTAGCCTGATGCTGCCTGTGTTGATCAGACGGTTCTCTCCTGTACCTAGCCTGGGGGCTAGTGGAGCTGTGTTTACTGTGTTTGGCATCTTTACGTACCTTGTGCCTCACGCCAAGCTGGCTCTGTTTTTTATTCCTCTTCCCATTGGGGCATGGCCCGTGTTCCTGTGTACTGCTGCGTACAATGCTGCCGGGATGTTTTACAAGTTCGGAATCAGCGATTATGCTGGCCACCTCGCTGGATCGATGGTGGGTATTGCCTGGGGATACTATCTAACACAGAAAAGCAAGCGCCAGCGCCAACGTCGTCTGACACAATGGGGCTTTTAGACTGTACATACGAGATACAATGCATTCAGCTAGCTGTAGCCATATTTATATTGTCAAGACCTGTCAAAGCCTGTCAAAAGACTAGTTTTATCAGGAGTGCCGTGTTTGCGTTTGAGGCACGTGCCCCAACCTCTGAGTATGATTAGCCGCTTTAGACATGCCGCAGCATCATCATCCTGACCGTCACTGCGCATCAACTACTCACTAACCACCCCCACCCCCCTACACACCAAATTTCCATTTGCAATGTCATCGGCTCCTCTACTTCAGACTGCTCCAGGTAAGCGTATTGCGCTACCAACTCGAGTGGAGCCCAAGGTTTTTTTTGCCAACGAACGAACGTTCCTCTCATGGCTCAACTTCACGGTCATTCTCGGCAGCCTGGCTATAGGACTATTGAACTTTGGAGACAAAGTGGGGCGGGTTAGCGCCGGGCTCTTTACTCTGGTTGCCATGTCTACGATGGCCTATGCCCTTATAACATACCACTGGAGAGCCGCTGCTATTCGGAAACGAGGAAGCGGCCCGTACGATGACCGATTTGGTCCTACGATGCTATGTTTTTTCCTTCTTGCTGCGGTTGTGGTCAATTTCATTCTCCGTATGAGAAACTAATGTATTTATTTAGCATGAATCAACGACGGTGTTCGGTGCGTCCTGTCCCTAGGTTTATAGGTCGGCCTTGTGAACGGCTTCTTAGGTTGAACCTTGTACAAAACACACACCACCACACCGACATGAACTACCCTGGACATATTCCTCTCAATTGCTTTCAGCGAGCGTTTATGTTTGTTGGTAGCGGAATCGCCGCTGCCATCAATCCTAGACGCCATGACCTGATAGCCACGTTTGGAGAGATGACGGTCCAGCCGTACTTTATCAACAGACTCAGAGATCAGATGCTTCTCAGCAAAACCGGGCGACAAATCTTAAGAGAGCGACCAAGAATCACAAGCAAGTCCCTTGATTTAGAAAGACTCAGAGCCCTGCCCCCAAACACTGTGGGCCATGTATACACCCAATGGCTAGATCGAGAAGGTGTGTCTCCAGATACAAGGCTGCCGGTTCGGTTCATTGACGACGAAGAGTGTGCATACGTCATGCAGCGATATAGAGAGTGCCACGACTTTTATCATGCCATTACTGGACTGCCAGTTTGGATGGAGGGCGAGGTTGCCGTCAAAGCGTTTGAGTTTGCCAACCTGGGCATCCCAATGACCGGGCTTGCTGCGCTATTTGAACCTAGCCAGCTGAATCCCAAGCAACGCAAGCGTCTTCGCGAGATCTATCTCCCATGGGCCATTTCCAATGGACTCAAGTCAGAGCTGCTTCTTAATGTGTACTGGGAAAAGGTGCTTGACCAGGATGCGAATGAAGTGCGAGCATCCATGGGTATCGACATGCCTCCCGACATGCGGTCGATGAGAAAGACCAAAAAGAGTAAATAGTATTTATTATCATAAGAGTATAGACTGTAGGTAAGTCAGGGTCTAGGCTAGTTGGGTGCAGGGATAGCCGCACAAAGCTCAAAATATTTTTGAATTTATTTTCCACACTACACACAAGCACTGAAATATGGCGCCAAAGAAAAAGCATCAGGCCGGAGCGGCCCGAAATTTCATCACGCGTACTCAGGCCGTGAGAAAGCTTCAGGTATCGCTGGCGGATTTCAGAAGACTGTGCATTTTCAAGGGTATTTACCCCAGAGAGCCCCGGTCCAAGAAGAAGGCCAACAAGGGTAGCTCTGCGCCCGTGACGTTCTACTACGCCAAAGATATCCAGTACTTGCTGCATGAGCCTGTTCTCAACAAGTTCCGTGAACACAAGATCTTTGCCAGAAAGCTCTCTCGGGCTATTGCGAGAAATGAGCTGACTGAAGCAAAAAGGCTCGACAGAAATAGACCCCGATACAGACTCGATCACCTGGTCAAGGAGCGGTATCCTACATTTGTTGATGCTCTCAGAGACCTGGATGATCCGCTCTCGATGCTTTTCCTGTTTGCGCAGATGCCTGCGACCGACGCCATTTCGTTCAAGGTTACCCAGGACGCTGAGAAGCTGTGCAACCAGTGGATGGCGTTTGTGGCCCGAGAGGGACTGCTGACCAAGGTATTTGTGTCGATCAAGGGAGTGTACTACGAGGCGAAAGTCAAGGGACAAACCATCATGTGGCTGGTACCGTTCAAGTTCACGCAGAACATGCCCAGCGACATTGATTTCCGCATTATGCTGACCTTTCTCGAGTTCTACACAACGCTTGTGCAGTTTGTGCTGTTCAAGCTGTACACTCAGGCTGGACTCGTGTACCCTCCTGAGATCAACGAGGACAAGATGAAGGGTGTGGGAGGAATCTCTGCATACATCCTCAAGACGCAGGCTGCGTTGGCTGCCGCTACCACTACTACTATTCAAGCTGAAAAAGAGACTGAAAAAGAGGCTGCGGCTGCACCCGTAACAATCGACATGTCCAAGGTTCTCGAGAAACAGCAACAAGCAAACCAGAACGGCACAGATAAGACCAACGCCAGCGACAGCGAGGGCGAGTCTGAGTACGAAGATGCCGACGACAAACTCGACGAGTTTGTCGTGGGTTCGGGAACCACCGAGGTCAACGAGCTGGTACAGCCCATGCCACAGGAGGATAAGCCCAAGCTCTTCTCGGGTAAGGTGTTCTACGTGGGACGCGAGGTGCCTCTGGACATTGTTGAGTTTGTGTGCTGTGCGTTTGGCGGAAAGATTATCAGTGAGAGCGCTCTGGATGAGCTGATTGATAACGATCCCGAGGCCGACAACAGCACTCCCAAGCCCGAGGTGGATCTGTCTGGTGTGACCCACCAGATCTGCGACAGACCCACTATCCCCAGCCGTGTCCCTGGCCGTGTCTACATCCAGCCCCAATGGGTGTTTGACTGCGTCAACAAGGGCGAGCTCATTAGCACTGCTGATTATGTTCCTGGTGCCACACTCCCCCCTCACCTTTCACCGTGGGGAGACGATTCGGGTTACCGCCCCGAGGATGCTCTTGCTGCTAACTCTGATGAAGAAGAAGACGAGGAAGAAGAAGAGGACGAGGAGATTATTGTTCCAGCCGGCGACGAGGATCAGGAGGAGGAAGACGAAGACGAAGATGACACCTTGGCTGCCCAGAGAGAGCTGGAGCAGGAAGCGAAGGGTATCTACAGTGGCAAGGATGACAAAAAGCCTAAGACCAAGTCCAAGAAGAGATCCAAGCCTACTGAGGAAGAGGAGGCCCGAGAACTGGCTAAGGGAATGATGTCTAACCGACAGCGCAAGCTGTACAACAAGGTGCAGGGAACTGTGGAGGCCAACAAGGCGCGCGAGCAGGAGCTGCGCAAGAAGAGAAGAAAGATCGATCAGATCAAGCAGAAGCTGGGCAAATAGATTCACTAATGACATAATAAATACTCAATTAGATGCATAAATATAAATAGACAGGGCTACCTGACTCGAGTATCCCAGCTGGCCCTGTCGGCCATTTTGAGCTCAAACAGCGGAGCAATCTCCTGCTGGAACTTTTCTAGTTGCGCGGTCGCCTGGGCCACTGCGTCAACGTCGGTGAGATGCTTGACGTTGATGTCTGCGGTGACGGTCCACTGGCCCGAGGCGTCAATTAGAATAAGCTTATCGCTTGCTTTGCGACTGGAGGTTTGCTTTGGGGCACTGCCATCTTGTGGTACGGGATGCACCAGAATGCGAAATATGCGGATGAGGATCTTGTTGACGACAAACTCGAACCCTTTCGTCCAGTATTCGTAGGAGAAGGAGTAACCCAAATTCTCGAGAAACTCAAACACGTTGCCCTCGACTATCTGGCTGGTGTTTGTTGACCGAGATGTGGTTTTGCGCTTGCCCGCTTCGGGTACCTCTGACATGTGCAGCGTCCATTTTTTGTCCAAAGCCGGGGGTTCTTTAGACTCCAGCACCACTTCCTCGTCAACATCCATGGCTGTATCTTCGGTGTTGCCTTGGTTGCTGCCAATTGAAGTTTCCGCGCTGGTGGTGAGTATCCTGTATTGCTCAATCTGGTTTACCTGACCTGCACCCAGAGTTGGCCGAAACGGATTTGTGGGAGACCACGAGATGCAATGATCCATGTAGCGCCTTGGTCTCATACCGCTGATGGATGATAGGGTGTAGAGCACGATCTTGAGGTGGGAATTGGGGATAGTCCCGGCGAGAGATATTTGTTGGATTGTCATTGAAGGATAGATCTAATATAAATGCTAGGCCAATCCTGCGAACAATCTCCGGATTTATATGCGTACCGTGGGACCGGGTTTAAGTTGGCCGGGCTGGACATGCGAATGCATCTAACCGATTGTCAATGTTCTCCGAGAATGCAAGACATTTTGAATCCTTCTAGAAGATTTTAGTTGGATACCGGTTTCTGCATATGTTTGCTTCGCTTGCTTTGTTTGCTCCGCTTGGTCCGTCAGGGTTCACGTTGACAGTTGAGAATTGCAGCAGTTCAGTACAAAGGAGTCATTGAACTAAGATAATGGGCGTGATACAACATATTTCAGCCATGTTGTCTGATATTGCAAGTTATACTGTCTGTAGTAAGCAGTCTGTATGATATAGTAGCAGTCTGTATGAGATAGGAAGCTGTCTCTATGATATAGTAAGCTAATGTAGGACGGCGGTAGCAGCATTTGAACAGAAAGAACAATTGAGCACTAAAAACATTTGAGCTTTAGAAAGATAACTGACAGTAGGCCAGGCGTCTGCCTACTGAGACAGATCTGCCCCAACCCATTTGTCACCATGTCAACTGTAAACAATTTCGTGCATTATCCATCACCACCCAGCACAAACGCGATCAATGAATACGGTCCATGGACCCAATAATCCCGGAGGACCCTTTGGTGGAGGGTACCCTGCGATGAATAGCATGGGAGTACCAATGATGCGCAATCAACCGCAGCAGCAACCTCCCCCATCGCAAAGTTCTTACACAACTACCAGCGCTGCTGGCTTTGGCAACCCAACAACTACAACATCAGCCAACAATACCAGCACAATGTCTATGTCCACCAGCTCGAATGCGCTTAGTATTTCCAATGTGGCGGCAAACGATATCCTGCACCAGCGGGAGCCACGAGAAACTGCTGCCAAGTTCATAGACCGGTGTAAGAACAGAGACGCCAAGTTTCCTGACCTGGACGGACTCATCTGGCAATACGGACTGGGGTCTGATAGCGGGTACATGTATGCGCCCCAAGGATCCAGCCTAGGAGCATTCGAGCCGTTTGTTCTCCACGAGCGGTTTGATCTGCCGGACGAGATATTCGATGCATACAACACCACCGAGTGCTTCACCGACATGGGGCTGTTTGCCGACATCAGCCGCGTCTGGGTGGCTGTAGACAACCGGCTATACTTTTGGAATTACCGACAGGGATTCCACGGCGACTTTCAGAGCCTTGAGGACATTCCTCAGACGATTGTGCATGTGTCGCTGGTCAAGCCTCTGCCCGACGTGTTCCAGGACTTTGTCACGCATGTGCTAGTGGTATGTACGCCGGCCCAAATCAAACTTATTGGTGTTTCGTACGACCGTCAAACAAACAACATTTCGCTGTACGACGCAGAGGTGTCAGTGTCGATCGACGGACTGGACGTGAGGACGGTCCGGGCCACCGAGTCTGGCCGCATATTCTTTTGTGGCGCAGCTGACGGAACAAACGTCTGGGAGCTTGTGTATTCCAACACCGAGTCTTGGTTCAAAAGCAAGTGTACCAAGGTGTGCCATACACGGCAGGGAGTGCTCAGCGCACTAGCTCCAATAGCGGTTCCCCTTCCATTAAGTGGGGCCGCATGGGGACACAAGTCGGCGCCCGAGACGCTAGTGGATATTGTGATTGATGACTCGCGATCACTACTGTACACGCTCTCGACACTGTCTACTATCCGTATTTACTTTTTAGACAAGGGCGACGCGCGGCTGTGCCTCACTTACAAGCTGAGCGAGATCCTTGTGCACGCGCAAATGGCCGTCAAGACCAGCACGCCGCTCAACCGAAACGTCAAGCTGGTATCGCTGCACCCTATTCCACTGGCGCACAGCGCGGAAATCCATCTCATTGCGGTTACTTCGACTGGAGCCCGCCTGTACATCAAGGCGAGATCCAATACGGCGGCGTTTCGACGAACCGTGGCGCCCAGCACCATCCAAGTGATGAACATTCGGTTTCCTCCGGCAGGAGTTGACGGGATCATGGGTCAAGTCACGGGCAAGTCGCAGATTGTGAGCCCAGGTCATATGTTTTGTGTGGCCCAAGAGGCAGTTCCTCAGCAGCCGAACCCCACCAGCAACAACAGCCAACCAAAGGATTCAAATGCAACTGCCAAGAAGACTGACAAAAAGGAGGACACGTCGACACAGCACAGGGTGCTTGTGTGCGCACTTGACCCGTCAAGAGTGCTAAACGCATCGTCACCCATTGAAACTGCATGTTTCCTCGATATTGATGGGTTTGTGCAACAGGTCACGAGCCTGACACCGCCGTTCAGTGCAAGCAACACACCGTTAGGGTACGCCAATGAGTGTGCAGCCCAGTTCACTGTGCCTCCTCACCAGATTGCCATTCTTACCAACAGCGCGCTGTACATTTACATTCGGCGATTCCCTACCGATGTGTTTGCGGCACTAGGCACGCACCCTGCTCCGTTTCTGCCAGCGTACGGCAGAATCGAGACGTGCTGTGTAGCACTGGCAGTGGCCGCGTCATCTACAAAGAACGTCTCTCCAGAGATCCGCCAGGCCGCCATCAGAGCCTACAATCAGGCTGGAAGCATTCCGTACCCTGCGCTGGACAACAGCAGTAACCTTTTTGGCCGAATGGACGGGGCCGGGCCAACTGGTGGCGGTGTATCCACAGCAGCCAACGGGAACTCGACTAGCGGAAACACCGCGGCCGACGAGACTGCCAATCTTGTGGTGAAACTGAGTGGACGGTTCGAGGGTCTTGCCGTGTACATTGCGCGACTCATCCGCAACGTATGGGCGGTCAAGCTTTTTGACCAGAAGAAATCGGGTCCTGTCACGATCAACCTTGGACGCACTACACTGGAGCGGGCGCAGCTAGCGCTTATTGACCTACAGAACTTTGTCTCGCAGCAGCGCAGCTTTATTCTTGGACTTGAACTGGGCGAAAACGCGTCCGGACTGGGGTCGTCGTCAATGGTCCCGGCTCTACCAGGGGCAGCGGGCATCATCAACCCGTACACCGAGAACCTATGCATGCAGGTTGAATCTCAGAGTCTTCATGCTCTGATGAAGCTCGTGGACTCGATGACCGAGGGAGTGGCTTTCCTTATGCTGCTGAGAGACGAGGTTGGTGCCGAGCTGGATGGACTACTGGAGTACCTTGACGCCGAGAACGCGGCGGCTATTCTGCGCTGCGACTTTAGAGAGTTTGTTTCCAGTGAGAACGGCACGATTCTCGCCAAGCTACTGGTAAAGTGTCTACTCCACCGTAGCATTGCGCGCGGCGGGTCTGTCGAGGTGATGGCCCGAGTGCTCCAGGAGCGATGCCCATCGTTCTGCTCTGGAGCGGACGTCATTGTCAACAAGGGACTCGAGCACCTGGCACGAGCCCGAACCATCTCCATTGATCCCGAGCTCAAGGCACAGCACCTGCGTGATTCTCTCGACATGTTCAAAAAGGCGACGGGCGACATTACGTTTGCCAGCGTGGAAGAAGTCATGCATGGGTACTGCGAGCTGGACTTTTTCGCGGGAGCAGTCCAGGTGGCACTGTATGGTGCAGAAACCGTGGACCCGTCGCAACTAGCACAGGGATACGTGAGAGAGGGCCGGCAGCCCAACGACGGCAAGAAGACGTACTATGACCTGCGGTTGCAGTACTATGAGAAGATTTTTGACGTTTTGCTGCTGGCCGAGACCAAACGGGCGTACTCCCCGTCGGAGAACTGGCCGTCGGCGTCGGACGTGTGTCTCGAAAGCACTGATGAGGCGTTCCACTATGCGCTGTACGACTGGTACTTTAAGCAAAACTGGCAACAGCGACTGCTTAGCATCGACTCGCCGTACATTCTGCGGTATCTCCAGGTGAGCGCTGCGTCGAGCATGGACCACGCAAACCTGCTGTGGATGTGGTACCACCGGCACGGGGATCTCGGCACTGCGGCGCAAACACTGTACAACCTAGCGCTAGGAGACTTTGAGCTGAATCTCGACAAGCGGCTGCAGCTGCTGACGCGCGCTAGCACTTACTGCAAGAGCCTTCCTCCAGCGGCGGTGGGAACACTGAGCCGCCAGATTGAGGCTAACCTGGATGTTGGTGGAGTGCAGGCAGATATACTAGCCGCTATTGCGGACGATGAGCGGTTCAGCCCGGAGCGGAAAGCCGAGGTTCTGCGCCGGCTGGACGGCAAGCCTCTCAACATTTCGGACTTGTTCAACGACTATGCAGACCCCCTGAACTACTACGAGATCTGTCTCACAATTTTCTACCTCTCGGAGTTCCGTGGAACGCGGGAGATTCTCGACTGCTGGGACAAACTCATTCGCTCAAAGAACAATTACGACGAGGTCAGCGACGCTGTCCAGCGGCTGGGGCTCCGGTTTGCGTTTGCAGAGACTGTATTCCCACTGGAAAAGCTGGTACAGATGCTGGAGCAGTATGGCATTGACCAGGGCACACCGGCTGGGTGGGTGATTGATACGTTCCTGCAGTGCCGGCCGCGCGACTTTCAGAGTCTCTGGGCGGTGTTTGACGATCTACTTGAGAGAAAGGAGTTTCCGTTCAACGAGACGTTGGCATACAAGCGACTTGCTGTGGACGCAGGGTACCTGCTTGTTCAGTGGGGCATGAATGGTCTGTCAAAGGGATACATTTCACGCCCCCAGGTTGCCCGACTGCAAAACTACCTTGACGCTGCCGAGTATGCAAAGTGCGAGCGTCTAATCTGACTAGTTTAATGTAATTTATTATTATAAGAGCTACAACTATTCATGCAGGCAGCTTGTCGGGCTCAGGGGGATTCGACTGCTGGCCCAAGCGTGTTCGGCCAACCTTGTACCATTTCTGGCCAAAGAGGTGCTCAATGTCCTCGAGTTCCAAACCAGCCGCCTCTGGGATGAAGAACCAAGCAAAGAACAGACCAGTTAGAGCCACGACAGCGAAAAATACCATGGCGCCCCAGTCGTTCATGTCAAGAAGCATGTTGGGGAGTGCCTTTGAGTTTGCGTACTGATTGATGAAATGGAAGCACATGACAATTGACGCGGCAGTGCACCGAGCCTGCAGAGGAAACACCTCGGCGTTGATCAGGTACTGGATGGAGTTCCAGCCAAGAGCCCATCCTATACCGTTAACGTAAATCATAGCGACCGCTCCAGACCCAGCCCGAGCTACAGATGGGTTCGTCTCTGCAGACAAATGGTGTATCCGTTTTACAGCGAGAAATACACCCAAGTAGAGGATGCTGATGAATTGGAGGAAAATACCAGAGTATAGCGCGCGTTTACGGCCAAAGTAGTCAATCACTACTAGCGCACACGCTAGCGACGCAATGAACTTGACCACGCCAAACATGGAGGTGGCCAGCATGCGTGTATTCTGTTGGGTGATTCCTACCATTGAAAAGAACTCGGGTGCGTAGATGGTGACTGCGTTGGATCCCGTCCACTGAGCAAGCAGCTGGATCATGAGACACAGGAACAGCTGGTACTTGCACGACCGGAGGTGTCCCACCTTGCGGCGAAACTGCTGCACAAGGCTGCGTCCTTTGAACAATGTGTTTCTGCGAGTAGCTGGCAAATACCTGCGAACGGTTGATGTTGAAGGCTGCTTAAAAGTCGAGCCCTTGGACGTTGTCGTCACAATGATTTCTTCCTGCGAGTAGAGAGAGGAATCATCGTCGAGAGCCTGTTCCGACAGTTGGTGGTAGATGTGGGTGATCTCATCATCCAGAGCTCGATCGCCGAGTGACATACCTCGTAGCCGGCACAGAGTATCAATGGCTTTTCCGTTTTTGTGCTTTTTAAACAGCCAACGGGGGCTCTCTTGGACGAAAATCGAGCTGATCAGGCCAAAACCCGCAAAGATGATCTGCAGCGAATTGGGAATCACCCACTGGCGGCGGTCAGTGTTGGAGATGTGCACTGAAGTGCCCCAGTTCGTAAAGTAGCCAATCATGATTCCGAGGTAAACGCTGCCAGAGTACACGCATGTGCAAAGGCCCCGTATTGGTGCGGGAGCCACTTCAGCAAGGTACGACGGACAGCACACCGAGGTCATTCCAATGCCGATTCCAGCAATGAACCTGCCTGCATATAGCTGGCCGACGCCTTTAAAGGACGTGATCTGAATGATGGATCCTATTATCCATATCGTGCACAGAAGTTGTAAGCTTCTTCTACGGCCAATCAAGTCCAAAACCGCAAAACCAACAATGGCTCCGGCGATGCAGCCCACCTGGACCATGGAGGCGATGTTGCTCTTGAGGTTTGCCAGCTCGCTGGCAGACTTGGAGGGGTCATTGAGCCCAAATTGTTGTATAAAGGACGGCTGTGTCAGGGTTCCCGAGATGGTGCCCTCGTCGAGTCCTCGGGCTGCACCCATGAGACCAAACACCAAGACACCAAAGCAGAGATACCGGTTGAGGGCGTGCTTTGGCACCAACTTGAACTGACGCCAAAACATGAGAAATTCTCAGGAATCAAACGGCCATGTGTCTACTAATATCCCCATCTATCTATGCACTGGCGATCGCCATCCTTGACAATCATATTTTGATTAGATGAGGAACTCTAATGGGGATTCAATTAACACTTGCCCGATATGGCAACTGTTGTTGGTGACCCCATACGTGAGGGTTTATCGATAACAGTATCTAGAGATGGAGAGGGCAAGTTGTTTCAGATGGTCAGTGCTACAGCCCGGAAACCGTGTATATCGAGTATCTACATCTCAGGTCCTCAAGGGTTGTTCAATGCTGCAGGTCTATGTACCCCTGAAATCCAACTGGGCCGGAGCTATTACCCGGCCGAGTTCCATTGTGGTAGGTGTATCTGTCCCGCGCTCCCACTCTGCGACTTGACCCACAGCAGTGGCTAACCTAAAACGTAAAGACCCACTATCAGCCGTATGATGGCAGGTGAAACGCTCTGAGCGGAAAACTAGATCCATTTGACAGGTCAAACAAGGTCAATTTGAGTTTGGAGTGACATCATGTGCGCGTAATGCTCACGAGATGCAAAGATCCCGCTCTCCTTTTTCTCCTAACTGGTGGCGGCGGTGCAAACAGGCGGCCAAGCGATTGTATCCCTGTTGGGACATGATTTCTCGGCGCCGAGCATGGCTGTGACAATTGGGTGCCCAAAGCAAGTCTTAATGAACGTAGGGGTCTTGCTGCGCGAAACCTAGAGTGTCGCAAGCGTCTATCTTTAGAACACTGATCCACTTACGGTACGGACGAAACTTTGTTTGCGCAGCAGCCTTTAAAGGTCGCGTTACCGTCCGCAGATGTGCCGTCGAGAGTAATATGCGCATCTCTTGTATTCTTGGTGTGAGCATTTTAAGTCTGGCCAGCTTTGCCAGAGCCGATACCGTCACAACCTGTGGTCCAGGAAAGCAATGTCCTCAAGATAAACCGTGCTGCTCGCAGTATGGAGAGTGCGGAACAGGACTGTATTGTCTTGGGGCGTGCGACATTAGGGGCTCATTCAACGCGTCGAGCTGTGCTCCGCTCCCAATGTGTGAAAGCAAGACGTACACGTTTGACAACGCAGACGACATTCTTGACCAGAGCAAGTATCTTGGAGATGCTAGCAAGTATGCCTGGACAACTAACGGCAAAGTACTGACCTACAATGGCAACGTGCTGCTGACCATGGCTAAGGATTCGTATGGCACTGTGATTTCGTCGACCAAGGCTGTGTGGTACGGCCGCGTGTCTGCGACTCTGATGAGTTCGCATGGCGACGGCGTGGTGTCTGCCTTTATTCTCATGTCTCAGGCCAAGGATGAGATTGACTATGAGCTTGTGGGAAACAACGTCCAGGAAACACAAACAAACTTCTACTGGCAGGGGCTCCTGAACTATACCAACACTGGCCGAGCGGGTCTGAGCCCCACGAACGAGACGTTTCACACGTACGAGTTTGACTGGTCGCCCGAGAAGATTGACTGGATCATTGACGGCAACGTAGTGAGAACTCTCAACAAGGCCGACACCTACAACGATACCATCAAAGGCTACCAGTTCCCACAGACCCCGTCCATCATTCAGCTGTCGCTATGGCCTGGTGGAAGTGATAAGAACCCCGAGGGAACAGTTGAGTGGGCCGGAGGGCCAATCGACTGGAACATGCCCGAGTTTACCCAACCAGGATATCTCTTTACTACGCTGAAGGAAATCAAGGTGGAGTGCTATGACCCGCCTGCCGATGCCAACAAGTCTGGCGACAAGTCGTATGTGTACAAGGGCGACTCTCTTCTGTCATCTGATGTTGAAATCTCGGACCAAGACTATGTTCTCAAGTCGCCAAAAGCCGTGGGCTTTGACATGGACAAGGGTAGCGATAAAGATCTCGACAATGTGTCGCAGCAGGTTCCCACCAATATTGGAGGTAACGACGGCAAGAAGACGAGCTACCAAGCTGTGTCCATGGAGAAGAAGAGCTCCAGTGAGGAGTCTCTTCAGAAGGTGAGCGGAAGCATGTCGAAACCTACTAAATCATCGACAGCAGCACGAGCCACTGGAGGAAGTGGTAGTAACAACAACAATAATAACAATAACAACCGCGAGAGCGGACAGGCTGCGGCTGCCGCCACCAATAAAGGCAATGTGTCGCGCACTGCGGGTGGCACCCACGCCGAGTCCGCTGCTACCAGTGCCAGGAGCGAGACAGCGTTTGCAGCTGTTGTATTGTGCGTGATGGCAGGCATTGTGACTTTGGTTACCATGTAAGAGTAATAATTGAACAAAGATTAGTTGAACAAGTTTTAAGAGACAGAGAGACAACAAACCGTGCGGCGGTACCCAATTAGGCAGGACCGCGAAAGTTCGCGGCGCGTTATACCACGAGACCGACAACAGCATGAGTGAAAAGGCAACCATGTTCGCCGACAAAGTGTTTGTTCTTGTCAAGAGCAAGCAACTCTGCGGAGAAGCCATGGACCAATGCCAAAATATGCTTGTGGAGCTTGGTGGCCGAGTCGCCACTTTTGATCAGCTGGGCAAAGAAGCATGCGACGCCATTGTTATTGCAGACAATGTGGAGTTTGAAGGGTACTCAGATAGGGAGGATGCGCTGCTGTGTGTTGTCCACCCGTCATGGATCGAAGATTCAATCACAGAAGGACGACCGCTGCCCACATCCATGTACACCCCGGACCCCAAGTACTTCATGTCCAAGGTTTCCGTGTGCGTAATTGGAATGACAAAAGGTGACAGAGAGGCAATCTGTGCTGGGGTACTTGCAGCTGGAGGGCTGTATTCAGAAACGGTCAATCGCATCACAACGCACGTCATTACTGTGAACTTTGACGACCCTATATGCCAAAAAGCGCATCAACATGGGCTAAAGGTTGCAGCACCACACTGGATCGACGCCTGTCTCAAACTGCAGAGACTTGTCAAGGAAGACCCGTTTCTTTTTCCCGACCCACTTATTCTAAACGGTGAATCACATGTGCTACAGTCAGGCACGGATGTGGATGTATGGGAGTACCGAGCCCCGGAAACTGCACTCCAGAAGCGTGCTCAAGGGAAGCACGACAATGATGCTAGCCAGGGCACCCATGACAACAACTCAACGGTTCTGATGCACAACAAGTTCTTCTTGGGAGAAGACCTGAACCTCAACAACATGAAACCCACTCTTGTGGATTTGATCGACAGGTCTGGCGGGACTGTTGTGACCAACCTCAAAGAAGCAAGCGTGTACATTGGCCAGTGGCGTAGTGGTCCTGAGTTCAAAGAAGCGTTTGCGCGCAAGTGCACCATTGGTAACCTGACGTGGCTGTATTATGTTGTCACCCATCGCACGTGGGTCTCACCATTACATCGACTACTGCACTACCCTTTTGTCGAAGGAGGCATTCCGCAAATGCGCGACATGAAGATCTGCCTCACTAACTACACAGGCCAAGGGCGCCAGTATCTGGCCAAACTGATTACAGCGTGTGGAGCCACGTTCACCAAGTCCCTCACACAGCGGAACACCCACCTGGTTGCAGCGCACGCTGGCGGCAACAAGTGCGAGGCCGCCCGGCGGTGGAACCTGCATATTGTCAACCATCTGTGGCTCGAAGAATCGTATGCTCTGTGGCAGGTCCAGTCCATCACGTTGCCCAAGTACACGTACTTTCCTCCTCGACTTGACATGTCTGGAATTGTCGGCAAGACGATGTTGGAACCGCGAGTCATTCGAAAGTTTGCTGAAGGCACCAAAGGCAACATCGACATAACCTCAGCCCTCGGGCCAATCACTGATAAATCGCACAATGGAAGCAACCAGCTTTTGAGTATTCAGGAGTCGGTCAGAGGCACCCCACCACGGCGAGCCGGAACTACACGTCCAAAGCGGGCCGCCCATGAACAAGCGTCGGTAGCGGTTCATGACGCCATGGAAATGGAAAATGAGTTCCAGAAGCAGCGCAGATCCAAAGATATCCCTCTTCTGCCAGAAGAAGTGGCTGCGAAAAAGCGGAAACTGAATCCCGAAGCCCAGGAGAATGACGCACACAAAAAGAGTCGAAGCAGCAGTCCGGCACTAGAGCCCACTCCCGATACCAGCATCACTAACAACACAGAAACTCCAGAGAGTAAGAAACCCAAGCCGAAGAAGAGCGTTAAAATATTAGAGGACGACAACGCAAAGCCAAGCAAACTCACATTTGTCACCACAGGTGTCGATAACTTCAAGCATACTGCATCCGAGCTAAACAAAGCGGGACTCCAAAGCATTACCAGAGCTGACCGAGCCCAGCTGTTGGTGGCTGAACGAGTTTTCCGCTCGGAAAAGTTCCTCAAGGCGATGCAGACGGCGTTGCACATTGTAAAGCCGTCGTACGTTAAGGAGTGTGTTCAAGCCAAGCAGCTCGTCTACCCGATCCCAGCAAAGCATTTTGTTTCGAAAGAGATCGAGCAAGCGATTGAAAAGCGCAAGAATCGAGACAAACCACTGTTTGCCGGCTACCTGTTCAATCTCGAGCAGAACCTGAGAACATCGCCCGAAGTCGTCCAGGGTATCATTGCCGTACATGGCGGTAAGAGTCAGGTTGTCAAGGCTGGCAGCACCAAGTATAAGCCCAGCCCTGTGCTAGAGGACCCATCGACTGTCATTCTGATATGCCCCGATGACGAGGTAGACACCAAACAGACGCCAACACAAAAGGGCATCTCAAAGTCTATTGCGAAAACACTGGACTGGCTCTTTGACTCCATTCTCGACATGGAAGTTTCTCTGTGATAAATGAACTAACAAAAAATATATTCTCAAACTACCTTAAGCAAGGTAAGTCGACGCAGACACGTTACCTCCACGGCCAGTCCAGTTGACGTGGATGTCCTTGCCCTCAGGCAGGCTTTCGCAAGCAAACTGAGGCAGGATTCTGAAGGTGTGGGCACCAAAGTAGTCACGCTGGGCCTGGATCATATTGGCAGGCAGACGCTCAGATCTGTATCCATCATAGAAAGCCAGGGCGGTGGTGAAGGCAGGGGTGGGGATTCCCCACTTGACCGCGGTGGCAATAATGTCTCTCCATCCGTCGTTGGCCTTGGTGATGGCGTTCTTGAAGAAAGGATGGAAGAGCAGGTTCTCAAGGTTGGGGTTCTCACGGTAAGCCTTGGTGATCTCTCCCAGGAAGACTGAGCGAATAATACATCCTCCTCTCCACATGAGGGCAATGGCAGCCATGTTGAAGTCCCAGTTGTACTGCTTACCGGCATCGCGGATCAGCATGAAGCCCTGAGCATAAGAGATAATCTTGGAGGCGTAAAGAGCCTGCTCGAGGTTGTTAACAAACTCCTCCTTGTTTCCAGTAAACTTGGGGATGGAAGGTCCATCAAGCATCTTAGAGGCACGGACACGCTCCTGCTTGAGAGAAGACAGGCATCTGGCGAAAACAGCCTCGCCGATGAGGGTGACGGGCATACCGAGGTCCAGAGCGTTAATGGCAGTCCACTTACCGGTACCCTTCTGGCCAGCAGAATCCATAATCTTCTCCACCAGAGGAACTCCGTCGCTGGTCTCAGGACCCTCGTAGTTGAGAATGTCACGAGTGATCTCAATGAGGAAAGAGTCGAGAACACCCTTGTTCCACTTGGCAAAAACAGCACCAATCTCCTTGTCGGTGAAACCAGCTCCGCGGCGAAGAATGTCATAAGCCTCCGAGATGAGCTGCATGTCACCATACTCGATACCGTTGTGGACCATCTTTACATAGTGTCCGGCACCAGAGGGTCCAACCCAGTCGCAGCAGGGCTCTCCATCAGCCTTGGCAGAGACATCCTGGAAAATCTTCTTAAGATGGGGCCAGGCGTCGGGGTGACCACCGGGCATGAGCGAGGGGCCGTATCTGGCACCCTCCTCTCCTCCAGAGACACCACATCCGACAAAGAGAATTCCCTTCTCCTTGAGGGACTCGTATCTTCTGTTGGTATCGGGGAAGTGGGAGTTACCTCCATCGATGATTATATCTCCCTTCTCGAGGTAAGGAAGCAATTGGTCAATGAAGTTGTCGACGGCGTCTCCTGCCTTGACCAGCATCATAACACGGCGAGGACGCTTGAGCTTCTCGCAAAGTTCCTTGACGGAGTGGGCGCCAATGATGGATTTGCCCTTGGCCTCATTCTCCAGAAAGTGGTCAACCTTGGACACGGTTCTGTTGTAAGCAACAACAGTGTGTCCATGGTCAGCCATGTTGAGAATGAGGTTCTGGCCCATAACGGCCAAGCCAATAAGTCCAATGTCTTGTTAGCTTTCAGTTTTATATTGTTGGACGAAAACAACTAATTGGCAGTTCTAATGCGTGTAGATCTCGAGAACCGGCAGTTGCGCACTTGTGAAATTTGAATCATGTCGCTCAATTACCGCTGTTTTTGCTGAGATCCAACCATTGCAAAAGCTACTTACCTCCCTGAGTCATAATGTATAGTTTCAAATATCAAGCAGAAGGTGTTGAGCGTGGAAGAGTGGGTGAGGGCCTTATGTATTTCCTGCAGACTTGTGCTCCGCAATGATTTAGCCCAGCCGAACCTAAAATGGTGAGCCCGGAAGAACGCTGTGGTTGTTCGGGATCCCCCAACCCGACGCCTGCTTACTGATACTTTGATTTGTTTTTCGTTGTGACCTTGTTCCCGTCGGACCCATGGCACCCTTACCCTCGGCCGGCAAAGACAATGGCCAGAAGTCATGGCAGTCATACACGACTAAGAATTACGTACTAGTCACACAAGATTATTCGTTTTCGTAGAATCAACGGCAAACAGAATCAATTGGAGCTCATTTTGCTTGACTTGAAATGCTGATGCAAAGCGTGGATGACTGATCAGTTAACCCCGCCGCAGATCTTCCGCCCTATTTTCGTATCAGGTCGCACTCAACAAACAACAAACATCGACATCCTGCGTGGGGGGTTCATTGGCTTCACATGTAGTACAGCATACGATAACTAAGCATAAATATTAGTCATTGGCAGCTTCTCGTCATAATCTTAATGCTGTGATACACGAGGTCGCTTGTTTGTCAATACACTAATGGTTAGTCTCTGAGCCGCGCTTGTTGACTACGCCAGACCTGGAGATGGACGCCTCGACATCTTGATGTCTTGACCAGCTATGGCAAGACTACAGGTAGATCTTGGTCAAAACAAAGATCCGTCTTGTCGCGGTACCTAGTAGACCATGTACGATAGTAATTTGAACACGCCTTGAGTCAAACAAGACGCGAGATTCGAATATAAAATTGACCGGGGAGGGAGATCGGTTCCTGCTTCTTCACCCCCAGTCGCTCTTTCAACTATGCATCTCCAACCCATCATTCTTTCTCTCGCCCTTGCCGGCTTTGTTGCTGCTCAGCAGTCTGCCGAGCCCACTACCACTATCCTTATCACTCTGTTGACCACCATCACCAAACAGACTCTGACCGAGTCTTCTGCACCTCCTGCCAGCAGCTCTGCTCCTCCCCCGGCCACGACCTCTGCCGCCCCTGTCACTACCTCTGCTCCCGCATCAACGACTCAGGCACCTCCTCCGTCCACCATTCACCAAGGTGGAGCTGCAGGTCTTGTTGCCAACAACGCCGCTCTGCCTCTGATGGCCGCCGTTGCATTCCTCTTCTAACTCGACTAATCACCACCTATTTATTCTCTATCAGATCTAGTATTATTTGTTATGTGCGCGTAATTGTGTCAGTCATTGCTTCTTCTTGGTTTTGCGGTCCATCTTGATCTTGGCCTGCTCCAGACCCATACGAACCTCCACTGAGCCCTTTTGGAAGTGGACGAGGTCGTAATATGCGGGAGCTTCTTCTAATAGCCACAAGGGATCCACTGCCGTGACAGTGCGAATGTAGTTCTTGGTAGTGAGCACAAATTCGTTGTATAGTACCCATTCGGCGTCCTTGTCCAAAACACTGCTTGGGTGGATAAGAACCTCCTGATTGTCCTTGACGGTGACATAACCCTTGCGGGAACTCAACCTCTTGGCTACTTGCATAAAGTATCCTCGCACAAGAGCCCGTCGAATGTTCTTGTAGTAGGACTTGTCCTCGAACGGTGTGCTCACAAGGGGAATGCCCTTTCGCTGCATCATGGCTCTAAGCTGCTTCCGCACGCTATCGGCGCTGGCCAATGAACGGTACGACAAGAAGTTGTCTCGGCACCATTTCTGAACATTATCCTCCTGCTGGTGGAATTCATAAAATACATGCAGTAGAGTCAAATGATCTCCATCGGGATGTGCAAAACGGCCCTTGGCCTCGTCTGCTGCCTTGCGGGCACTGTTGGGTCGGACAAATACGTTGGGGACCGAAAGAAGCGCAACAATTGAAAGAATATCCTCACTGCACTGGTGCTTGGGACTCTCAACCAGCATAACGGCCAGCATAGGGTCCAGAGGGAAATCGGCCACGGTTCGACCCAGCTGCGTGAGTGTACCGTCGTCGTCAATGCACTTGAGAAAGTTGAGCTCCTCCAAGGCTCTCATCATTGTTTCGGGCGCGGGCGGGTCCATGAAATCGAAATGCACAAGGTCGTCAATGCCCAGTTTCTTCAACTCAAGCACGGTGTTTGCCAGGTTAGACCGAAGAATCTCGGGGTAGCTTTGCTCGTTCAACTCCTCTTTGAAAGCAGCTTCAGTGTACAGACGGAAACACTTTCCAGGCTGAGTTCTTCCTGCTCTTCCTGCTCTCTGTTGGGCAGCAGCGCGAGAGATGGGAGACACTAGGAGCGACTCAACTCTGATGCGGGGATTGTACACCTTCTGTTTCGAGAATCCTGGATCGACCACATAGACGATTCCATCAATAGTAAGTGAAGTCTCAGCGATGTTGGTTCCCACGACAACCTTACGACCAGGTGGCCCACCGGGCTTGAATGGCTCAGGCGCAACGTTGAAAATCTTGTTTTGCTGGTGAGGAGGCAACGATCCGTAGAGCGGGTAGACATCCAAAGGACCGCAGTTGCCCTCTCTGATCAACTCGTCAGTCTCTAGCTGTATCTTGCGGCAAGCATCTTCAATCTCCTCCTCTCCAGTCAAGAATAGTAAAATATCTCCTTTGGGCTCAGAGGCATGAATCTGTAAAACTGTCCTTATCGCAGCCTCAAGATAGTCTCTTTGGTACTCGGGTGTGTAGTAAATCTCCACCGAATGCGTTCTACCGGGCACAGCTAGCAGTGGTGCACCATTGAAGTAGCTCTGGAACTTCTCGGCGTCCAGGGTGGCAGACATGACAACGATTTTGAGATCGTTTTTGCGGCGCTCAGCAACCTGTTTGAGAAGACCCATCAGAATATCAGTAGCTAGAGTTCGCTCGTGGGCCTCATCAAGAATAATGCAGCTGTACCTACTAAGGTCGGGGTCGGTCATGGCTTCACGCAGGAGCATTCCGTCTGTCATGTATTTGATGATGGTTTTGTCCGAAGTCGTGTCTTCGAAACGGATACAGTAACCCACCTCTTGTCCCAGCTCGACATCCATCTCTTCAGATACACGCTTAGCTACCGACATGGCGGCAACACGTCGAGGCTGAGTACATGCGACCATCTTCCCTCCAACATGAGAGAGCTCATCAAATGCCACAAACTGAGGGATCTGGGTGGTTTTACCACTACCGGTTTCTCCGACAAACACCATAATCTGGGTGGAGTGGTACATGTCAAGGAACTGTTGTCGCTGAGCGTGGACGGGCAAGTCGCGCCGTATCTTGAGAACTCCAAAGTATTTGTCGCTCAACGGCTTGCCGTTAAATGGGTTGAGAGGACCATCCTCCAAGACAGCAGCGTCGGCGGCCGAGGTGGCATGCCTATGAAGGTTTGAAAGAGGGAGGGACGAGTCGAGCTGCTCGTCTTCCTGCTCTTGTTGTTGATCCTCCATGTCTATTTCCTTATCGTTCATTTCAGTGGCCACTTCAGACGTGGACTCATCTGTCTCTTTCTTGGACTTCCTTTCTTTCTTGTCTTTTTTGTCTTTCTTTTCCTTTTTCTCCAGCTTTTGACGCTTGGCGTCCCGTTCCTGGACCATTAGAGCTGAAATTTTGGATCAGATTAAAAAAAATTAAAGTTGGACGCAGGGCATCTTGATCTTCGTTGAATCCTGGCACAAAGTGCAGCGACCACCACGTAAACACCTCGAAATGCTGAGATCCGGTGCTCGAACCCGTATTCTGTCGGGAGCAGCACTTTCGAATCTGCCCAAGAGGTCTTACTCTGCGCAAATCCGACACCTGAGCAGCAGCTCTTCTCGAAACCAGGAAGACGACAGCCATAATAGCAATACTAAACCTCAAATGACATCGTCCCACATGCCAGAGAGCAGATTTGGAAGACTACTTCACTATGGCGGCCTGGCTACCTCCATGGGGCTCGGAGCAATCAGCGAAGCTATGCGTCAGATTGGAACGGACCCCAAGGAACGCGGATCGGTGTTACTAAGTAGCGGCAATCTTGAGCGACTGGTTCGGAAACTATCGCAGATGCGAGGCGCAGCGCTGAAGGTTGGCCAGCTGATCAGCTTTCAGGATCAGAAGTTCGTTCCCAAGGAAATTCAAATGGTTCTCAGCCGAGTCCAGAACGCTGCTAATTACATGCCCAGAGGACAGCTCGAGCGGGTCGTTAGCAGAGACTTGGGCGACAACTGGAAAAACAAGTATTTTGCTTCGTTTGAGGATATGCCAATTGCAGCGGCATCAATTGGCCAGGTTCACAAGGGTGTTCTAACCGTGCAAAATGAAGACGGGTCTAGAGAGTACCAACCTGTGGCGGTCAAGGTACAGTATCCTGGTGTCAAGAAATCGATCGATTCCGATCTCAACAATATGATGCTACTCCTTACTGCGAGCCGCTGGCTCCCTGAAGGACTGTTTCTCGACAAAACCATTGACAATGCGCGAACCGAGCTGAAATGGGAGTGCGACTACCTCAGAGAAGCGCAATCAATGGACGCATTCCGCAACCTTCTCAAGGACGACCCGGCTTTCGTCGTGCCTAAAGTATATCACCACGCTAGCGGCGAGCATGTCCTCACAATGGAGTACATGAAGGGTAAAGAGATCACAAAACACGAATGGCCGCAGTCAACCAAAGACTGGATTGCGAGCAATATCATGAGACTTTGTCTAATGGAGATTGCGCAGTTCCGGTTCATGCAGACTGACCCAAACTGGGCTAATTTTCTGTACAACGAGGAAACGCACAAGCTGGAGCTGCTCGACTTTGGCGCGTCCCGTACATATGACCCTGAGTTCATTGAGAACTATCTTGAAATTTTGAGGGCCGCCGTGATGAGAGATCGTGCCAAATGCGAGGAGTACAGCCTCAAACTCGGCTATTTGACTGGGATGGAGTCAAAGGCTATGCTCGAGGCACACATTGATTCTATTCTTGTGCTTGGTGAGCCGTTTGCTCATGATGGGCCCTTTGATTTTGCTAACCAAACCATTACTGAGCGGGTGCGAGCCAATATTGGACTAATGCTCCGCGAGCGACTAACTCCACCGCCAGAGGAGACTTACGGTCTCCACCGTAAATTGAGCGGTGCTTTCTTGCTATGTGCCAAACTCAACGCCAAAGTCCCCTGCCATGATCTCTTCAAGCAGATAGTAAAGCTGTAAATATATGATGTGCCATGTTGGATTTTTGTACGCGTAGAACCGTTTGGCCCCACGCCGTTCCCCACGCTTCGTTATCACCCACATTGCCCACCATCCATCCCATCATCACTAACAGATTCAATTCCAAATGTCCGACTCATTACGGCCGTTTGGATTTATCCTGGAAAAGTCAATTAAAGACTTGATTCGGGGAATCCGGGCGGCAAAAGATGTGGCAGCTCGAGAACAATACATAAAGTCGGCTCTGGCCGAATGCCGGCAAGAAGTCAAGAGCTCAGACCTGGATGTCAAGACAATGGCAGTACTGAAGCTCGCATACCTCGAAATGTATGGCCATGATTTTACGTGGGCTGGATTTCATATCCTCGAGGTGATGGCTTCGCCACGATTCTCCCAGAAGCGAGTTGGATACCTGGCGGCAACACAGAGCTTCAGAAGCGAAAGCGACGTACTAATGTTATCAACCAATCTCATCAAGAAAGATCTGACTTCCACGTCGCACCTGGAAGTATCAGCCTGTCTGGGTGGTGTCGCCGGCTTTGTTACCCCATCACTTGCAGCAGACATCAGCTCGGACGTGAGTGTACTGCTCAATCACTCCAAGCCATTGATCAGGAAAAAAGCAGTTCTCGCAATGTACAAGGTCGTCATGGAGTACCCTGAGGTGCTTAATTCTGTGTTTCCTCGTTTCAAGGATAAACTGAACGACGCCGACCCATCCATCATCAGCGCCACCGTCAATGTTCTGTGTGAGCTTGCCAAGCAACTGCAATTGCAATCTCAATCGCAAACTGATCAAGATAAAGAAAAGATCGCTGCTTCTGCATCGATGTATCTCCAAGTCGCACCACGCCTGTACGAACTACTAACAACTTCCAAGAACAACTGGATGCTCATCAAAATTCTCAAGTTCTTCTCCCATATGGCTCCATTTGAGCCACGACTGAAGCCCAAACTGTTCCCGCCAGTCATCCAGATCATGGAAACGTCCCACGCTACTTCATTGCTGTATGAGTGCGTCAACTGTCTGGTGTCCGGTGACATGATAGACCCTGAGACAGACGAACGAGAAGCCCAGCTATGTGTCGCTAAGCTGGTTGAGTTTATCGACCAGAATGACCCCAACTTGAGGTTCGTTGGCCTCCAGGCTCTCCTCAAAATTGCCCGACTCCATCCCGACCTCGTCGCCAGTCAGAAAATTGAAAACTGTGTGCTGGAGTGCCTGAATGACTCGGACATTACCATTCGCGAAACTGTTCTCGATCTGATTGAGTTCATTGTGGACGAGAACAACTTGTACAGCATTGTCACCCGACTCGTTGAGCTGAATCAGGCCGAGGCGCAAACGCGTCATTTCCAGACATCGCTCGCACATACGTGCCAGGTGGTTCAATGTATTGTCAAAATCTGTTCCCTTCAGCACTATGAGTTCGTGCCTGACTTTGATTGGTACATTGAAGTTTTAGGGCAGCTCGCGTCACTGGTCGAATCGCCGTCTTGCAACACCGGCACACCAGAGGATTTTGAGTCCAAGAGCTACACTGCTGAGTTGGTGGGCAAACAGATTAGAGATGTAGCCGTGCGTGTGCCGAGTGTTCGAGGCAGCTGTGTCGAGCTCTGTGTGAATCTTGCTAGCTCGAGTCAGTATGCGAGAAGCTCCATGATGTCGTTTGTCGTATGGATTTTGGGTGAGTACGCATCATACATTGCGTCTCCTCCTGAGATTGTCGACGTCTTGATCCAGTCAGGACAGCAGTGGGGTGATGGACAGGGATCCGAGAACGGAGCAGTGTATATCACCGAGACCCAAGGTACCACAGGCAAGTCGGTAGAAGTGGAGTATTTACAAGCCCTTATACCGGCCATTGTAAAGGTGTTTTCGAGCTGGGCAAAACATTGGAACAATCCGGCCCGGATACGCGCAGAGTTGACCTCCATCATTCGACTGTTTGAAACGTTCTCGACTCATAAGCACTACGAAGTCCAAGAGCGTGCTGTAGAGTTCATGGAGCTCCTGAAACTCATCAAGGAGAGCTTGGAGCAAGCTCAAGACACTAACGATGCACAGCCGCCGCCGCTACTCAGTGAGGTCGTGACGTCTCTATTTACTGGATATGAGCTGCGGCCAGTGGCTAAGAACTCTGTCAAGAAAGTGACGAAGCCCTACGATCTAAACGTGGACGAGCCAATATTTGACCTCCAACACCTAAACAAGCTGGAGGAGTCCACTGCGGAAGAGGATTCTGAAAGCAGTGAGGACGAAAGCGTCATGAACCATGCTGCACCAAACATGGAAGTTCTTCGCAAGCAAACACAGGAGCGCCTTAGAGATGATCCGTTTTATATTTCAGAGGTCAAGCCTGCGCTTCCAATTGGTATGGATGATGATATGGGAACTGTTTCATCTGCTGCAAGCAGTCGCCCGATGACTCCTCTTGGAAACCAGCCGTACCCGAACAGGTCGTTGGAGACGATACCTCGGAAAAAGGTGGAAATTCTTCGAGATGAAGGGTCCGACGGAGACGAGGACGAGGATGACGGTTCCGGACGTCGTAAGGTCAAAGGAAAGGGCAAAACGAGGACTTCCAAAACCAAATCGGGTTCTAGCTCACTAGTCAAGAAAATGGAGATTGGGTCTCCAAGTGTGGGACCAGTGGCGGGCGAGTATATCTTGCCTGATCTGACACAATCACAGGAGCTTGACACAGTAGAAGTTCGCCACAAAAAGATCAAGTCCAAGTCTGACAAGGACAAGGACAAGGACAAGAAGAAAAAGACCAAGAAGAAGGTCTCGACTAAAGACAAGTCCAAATCCAAGCCCGAGCCAGATGAAGGGGAACTATCTCAATTGTAATAATTAATTTAGCATCTACTTAATCCTGTTCGGCGATTGCCACTAGGCGGTCATCAATCTCGTCCACGGTGAGTTTGCGGAACTCGTTGCCACCGCCAATTCCGGCGACTCCAATTTCAATGTCGCTTTTGCGGAAGTCAACTCCAAGAACCGACGACAGAGCAGTGATTGCGAGATCGACAACCTCCTCCCAGGTTCCATCGGCACAGTCTTTCTTTTTGAGCTGCTTCTCGAGATAGTTCATGGCTTCCTGTTGCTTGGGTCCGGTTGCAGTGGCCTTGTAGCCCACAAAGTACCCGGCGGGGTCACACTTGTAAAGCATTGGGCCGTGTTCGTCGTCTACTGAAACCAAACAGATAGCCACGCCATAAGGGCGCATATGTGCTCTCTGGGTGTATAATTGATTGATGTTGGCCAATCGCTTGGCCAATGCGTCGCAGGGCATGTCATAACCGTGAAGATATTTGAACTCGGCAGCCTCTTGGCGCGCTCTAGAGACAAGAGAAACTGCATCTGCTGGCTGACCTGTAAGAACCGCTCCAATAGTAGGTGAGATCTGGTACACGTACGTCACGGTAGACGCATCTAGAAGCTTGTCAGGTACCTTCTTCTGGCTGATGACCACCGCACAGTCTTTGCCTCTAACGGCCAATGATGTGATGTTGGCCAATGTGATGGCCTTGAAAGCATACTCGACCTGGTACAGTCGGCCCTCTGGTGAGAAGATTGTAATATGTCGATCGAATCCCGCACTCCCTGACATTATGAATTGTTGTTGATCTGGTGGTGTGTGGCGGCGGCGAAACTGTCCTACACCCCCACACAACTTTATCACGAACAACGATGAAATCAATTTTTATTAGTAGACATTTACCTATTAGCTGTTTAGGCGCTCTGATACATGAATCTGCACTGTGTCTCAGAGCCACCCATGGACCTATACATGCAAAAGTTGATCAACCGGCGACTTTCGGTTATAAGTTCCCACTGGTGATGCTCAACACTATCACTGATGAGTCTGAGCAGGCCAACAATGTTGTGTCGATTCGGCGCTGTCCTCAGATCCTCCGGCTCATACTGAGCCATGCGCCTCAACCAGTCATGTCCCGACTCTTTGGGCTCGTAGAATCGAAGAAAAGCATCGATCTTGTCTGCATTCGAATCCTCATTCAAAACGGCCATGAGACGAGGGTCCTTGGAGCGTTCAAGCTCCTCAAGAACATCACTTTCCCGGTGAATTCCCCCTTCTTGTGACTTGTCGCCAAAGACGAACGACCACAGGAACATTGCACACAGGCAGATCATGTGAGGTCTCTTGATGATAGGATCTCTCGGGGAGTCATAGGCGACATTGATTGATTTCTCCTGAGCCGCCTGAATCTTCCGCCTCTTTGCTTGCCTCACTTCCTCGGCATTATCACTTGACGCAGGCTCTGCTTCCGTGGAAGTTCCACGAAATTCTGTGCTGCAGCCCCTCTCCACGCTCTCAGGAGTGTAAATAAAGCACTCGTACAGCAGTTGAATGGCATGCCACACCGCCTGAGCTCCGTACGGGCCCTTGATTGCCTCAAGCACTCTCTGTGTCGCTGCTTCCTGTTCCTGCTTCTTGATGCGGTGGTTCAGGATGATAGGACTGCCAGCATGCTTCATGATCTCCAAAGGACAGATAATCATGATAATGTATGCCATGTGGTAAATCGGCCAGTGGCAGCCAGTGACAAGGTCGTCATCGTCTGTGTGGCCCATCCCCCGTGGGGTGCCAAAGCCCTTGAGTGCAGGCTCACCGGGCAGTCGGATATTGAAACTTGCATTCTGCTTGATGTTTCCGTCATAGTGCCACCACTCAAGAGCTGGAAGCATATACTCTCGCCAGTTTTGGAAACCAGATTTAGGGTTGGTCACACAGTTGCTGTTGCCGCTGCTGTTGCCCATTCCAATCATACCTGAAGGCCAACCAACAGTGTGCGCCTGCTTCTCTCCCTGCTGGAGCTGAAGAGAAATACAGAGCAAACCAGATAGAATGATGCGGCGACCAAACGGCGAAGTCTTCACATGTTGTCGATTGAGAGTTTTCTTCAGAGCAAGCGGGAAAGATTCGGCACTTGGCAGCTTCTTGGTCCGGTCCTTCGGGTATGACTCCCAGAGATTCTCATCACACGGGAGATTAAGTCGGACCTCGTGCACGGACATAATCATGGGATGCCCAAATATGGCTGCGTCAAACACGTCCAGACAGAAAGCCATCAGAACAGCCCGCTTGGCACTCTCGTTGCGGATCCACTTTTGCCAAGGATCTAGGTCATGAGAACCTTCTGAATTGAGGCGTTGGTAGAACTCGCCCTTGAGAGCGGAGCCTCTCCGGATCAGCTGCAAAAGAGTTCCGTGATGAACATAGGCTCTTTCGTGAAATCTCCTCTTGGCCAGACACTTTTCATACAGCTCTAGCAGCAGGAGAGCCTGGATGACCCATATCTCGGCTGGCGGAGCAAAATCTTTGTGACCGAAGAGAAGCCATCGCAGTGGTTCCGCAATCTTCTCTGCTGTACGCTGACTTTGCTGGTCGTCATGCCTAGGAGGCGGGCGCACCGAGTCAGAGTTCAATGGTGGCATGGTAAGTGGAGACCCAGCTCGGGATGTCGAGTTGCTTTTAATCTTGTCCGACGCAGGAGGGGATTTCTGGGATGGTACAAACGCAGAGGACATGCATGCAGCCCCAACGAGAATAATTGCCCACAAAAGACCAGGTTCCGTTGTTTCCGCGTCAAAACTAGGGCGGTGCAGAATAGGAAACTGTGCGTGGAACGTCTTCCAGTACATGTCGAGATACTGCTCAAGCATCAGAGCGCCAGTTGACTCTAGAGGGATCATCCGCAGCAGTTCTTGTTTCTTCTCTTCGCTTAGCTGTTCATTTTGGCTGGGAGGCGACACGAGACTGTGCAGCGACACAGGAGACTCAAACGGAGTAAACGACTCTGTATCATTGAGAACTGTATCGCTGAACAGCCAAGCAGTAAAGTCATCTGGAGGCAGAGCCGCAGGAAACTGGGCCGGGGTCACCGGCTCAGCGACGGTCCCGGTCATGGTATTAAACGAAACCTCTCGCCCATAGTCTGTAGACTGTTGTTGTTGTTGTTGTTGTGGCGGGTGCGACTGCTCCTGAGAGGACGGCTCAGAGTTGTGTGATTGTTGTGACTGCTGAGGCTGTTGGATATGAGAAGGAAGCTGGGGCTTCTGATTTGAGACTGGTGTACTTACATTCGTGCTCCCGTTTCCATTCAAACTTGGCTGTGATCCTCTCTCGCTGTCCGGCGTTGGCTGAGACGTAGGATACAGTGGTGGTGGAGGTTTCTGCAGGTGAGATGACAAGTGCGATGGTGCCTGGGTGTCATTGCCCAGTGCGGGGTTGTGACCATATGCTGACGACGACATGGGATACGGGGCGTTCATTCGCAGATCCGACGTCGGCAGATTAGATATGTACCTACTGGAGAGAGGAGCCGTTGCATTGGCTGCAATTGACGACGCCGTAGACGGTGCATAGTAGTTGTGGCTGTTGAAATTAGAAAGATAGTTAGAAGGGTAGTACGGCATATACGGATCCGACGTTCCGCCCGACTGTGCTGGTTGGTTTGGTTTTTGTTGCTGTTGTTGTTGCGACTGGGCGTACGGAGACGGCAAGGAATAGGAAGACACCGGCTGCGTTGCCGACGACGTCGAGTACCGGTTAGGCTGTGGGGGCAAGATTGATCCTCCTGAGAGCGCAGGATCTACCTGAGGCGGTGGTGGCCCAACTTCACTAGACGTCCGACTACCGTTGATGGCGGCGGCGGTCTGATCTGAGGGTGAACTCACACCGGAGGTGCTGTTGATTCCACCACGCGACGACGGGCTCCCGTATGTCAGCTCATCTGTTGCAAAAAGTGCTCCACCAGAGACACTCACACCCTGCGGTGGAAGTCCTTTGTTGACAACTTGGGGAAACCGGTTAGTGTTGCTGCGGTCATGGCGCTTGACGTGCCGCCGCCGCAGGTCTTCTCGAACAAACCACTGGTTGCAGCCATCAACGTCACAACGGTAGATGGTCCGTGGATTGTGGTTGAGTTTGTGTCGCTTGAGGTGCTCCAGCCGGGTGTATCTCTTGTCACACCCAGGTGCGTCGCACACAAATGATCGGTCTTCAATACGATTAGGGGTAGACTGGGCGGCCATCTTTAGGATTCAACCAGTGTGTTTGTTGGAATGGTGTTGTTGTCGGTGATAGAAGCGACCGGTTTAATGTGTGTATGTCGCGGAAAATTTAGAGGTGATGAAAAATACCTGGTCCAGGCGGTGTAGTGGCGCGGCGTCGAAGGAACTCCGTTTCGTCAAAAATTACCACTTGGTCTAGCGTGGCAATATCCGCGTCGCTTTGATCAACGGCGCGTCCGCAGCAAATGTGCCTGGCTTGCACTCAAAGTTTCCTGCCTTTTTTCTGGTCAAATAGTCCGGGAACACCAGCTCTGTCAGTCTGATGAATCTGGATCTGGTTGATTGACTGACTGATATGTATGCAACCGCGGGGGGAAGAGTGGGGGCAGCAGCCGGTCTTGGGTTCACAGGGCTGGGCGTGCGGCTTGCCTTTCCAGCCGCGCGCGTGCTAAACCTGAAATACGTTTGCGTGCATCTACTACAAGTTTGAACAGTCTATTGCTACATTAAATTTTACTCATCTTGTCGGCGAGTTGTAATCTGTTAGCTGTGAGCACTCCGGGCTTGCCAAAGTTCTCGTCAATGTCCAACAGAATCTTGAGGGCGTTTCTGCTTCTCAAGTAAGTCACTGAAGATGAAGAGCGCACCTCGGGGCTGGGAACAACGTGTCCGGCCTCGGTCTTGGCACCAGCAGCGTGACCAGGCAGAGGAAACAGGCGGTGAAGCAGCTCGTAAGCAGCCAGAGTAAATCCAAACTGGGGCGACGAACGCAGAATACGAGCAGGACCTCCCTTGAAGAAAGCCTTGAATCCCTCCTCAGCCATAATGGTCTTGGCAGCATGCGTCAGACCACTGTAAGAAGTCTGGCCAGCACGAGCCTCAACCTGAAGTCGGGTCTTGATGACATCACAAGGGGTGGTCAGGTACGCGGCAGGAATACCAGCAATGGCTCCAGCAGTCAAAAGTTCCAAAATGCCAAGCTGCTTAGTCGGTCCCTCACCAAAGTAGTCCTTCTTGAGATGAGCATATGCAGGGAAGTAGATGGCAGAAAAGGGCACATCGCGCAGCAGGCACGCGCTGGCTCCCTTGTAGAGTCCCACCAGACCGAGCTGACGAACAATCCAAATGGCACTTCGCTTGGGAACAGCAGCCTCAGTAGCGCTTCGCTGGAGCTCGCCCTGGACCTGGAGACGGATCTTGACAATCTCAAGCGGGTTAGTGAAAACGACCTGACAGGCTCCTGCAGACCCTCCAGCAGCAATTTCAGCCCACAGAGGCAGGTTTCCGTCCTGATCGGTGAGCTTGCCTCTGACAAGGTCATTAACAGTAAGCTTGATGGCCTTTTCAGGGGCAACACCCACAAGCTGAGGACCAAGTCCAGAGTACAGTCCGCGGAATCCCTCGCGGGTCAGGACCTTGGTGAAGCAGTCAATCGAGTTCTTGTACAAAGGCGTGTGGCCAGGAGTGCTCGATCGCTGGTTCTGCATACGCGTCTTGACCAGATCAATGGGGTACACCATGGTGGCTCCAAACGCTCCAGCAATAGAACCCATGACGAAGTTGTACATGGACTCAAACACCTCAGAGAGGAACGACCCAGGAGAAATCAGAGATGCGTTCTTAGCAGCCTCAGTCTTCGCGTGTGCGCTCTCAAGGTACCTAGCCTCAACAGATCGCCACGACGGATCGAGCATTCGGCGGAAGTCGTCAAGAGAGAGTCGACCAGACGAGTTCTTGAGAGAAGTGAAATGGAACAGAATGTCAATCTCCAACGGAGTGAAGAGCGCAAACTTGGTCGAAACAGCGCATTCCCGCATAAAGTCTTCGCGGGTAATGAGGCCATCCTTGGACGACGTGCACGCACGCTCAGCAATAGTGTCGACAAGGTCCACATGCCTGACCACGTTCAGAAATGCACGCACAGTGGCGTAAGAGACCTTTGACTGATTCGACACGTTGCAAAGGGTGTGCAGCGACTCGAGCAGAGCGTCACTCAGCTTATGCCTGGCAGTGTGTTGAATAATGTGCTGGAACTGATCGGGCGTAATGTATCCACTGTTCTCCTTGTCGAAATAACGGAACGCCTGTCGGACTCTCTCGCCCATGAGTCCAGAAACCATCTGACTGAACATGGCGTAAGACAGCGAGTGTCGGTTAGATTTCCCTCCCAGGTAAAGGGAAGCCCATGATGAGTTCCAGTCGAAAGGCAGCGCATCCAGGCTCTTGTGAGCATTGTATAGCTGAACAAACTCCTGGAAATCAACATGACCCTGTCCCTTGGGGTCGAACAACCTGAAAGCAATCTCATACTCGGCGTCGGGTCGGTTCAGTAAGTTCTCAAAGGCAAACCAGTCGTTCAGAGAAACCTTGCCAGCATTTGAGCGATCTGCAACCTGGAACAGAACGGCGTACGAGTTCCTGCTAATCTTGTGATAATCTTCGTTGGCGGGAGCAATAGCATCCACAAAATCCTCTTGTGACAGAAATTTGTTGCCCTGGTCGTCCGATATGGAGGCGTGGGCCAAAAACGTCTTTTTGCTCGACATTTTGTCACGGCTATCGGAATGTGTTGTCTATGTTGGTCGACTTTGGTGAAAAAATGTCAGTGGAGTATGTACAGCGTGTAGCGAATCAAATGGCCAATACCAAATCAGAGTCTATGGTATCACTTGGTATGAACCCCGGCACTGTTTGATGAGCGAAAATGAGATGTAGGCTCAAGCTTGGCTGACTCAACCGTCGAAAATCACTGCAGAACTTAGCTAGTTCAAATCTCAAAAAGCTAAGCTAATCCTGTTTAGGCCGCCGAGGACCAGCTGGCTTTTTAAGCCTCATGGCACTGACTCAACTTTAGCCGCGGACAACGGGTGTGTGGTGTTGTATTTGGATATTTACGGAAGCCTAATAAACCCGGGCAAACTGCTCTTGAAAAGCCGTGCGTCTTCTTGCGCAAGTTCGAAAATTTCATTTGTCGTTGCACTTACTTAGCAAGGCACCCCCTGTCGTGACGAAAATCAGTCCTTGATTTGACAGCAGCATGTGAGGAAGAAAGGGGCATCCCGATCATTAGTGCGGCTGAGATCAATGCGGGGATCCCGTAACCGAGGCATAAGATTTGGTGCAATTTTATTTTTTTGTGTAGCAACGGTCGACATCACGTGACTCGCAGCCCGCCGGTTTCTTCTCGACGACGTTTTTCGTCTTGGACGAGGCGCCGCTGCATCTATTCATTTATCAGATTTATGAGTAACAGATCCGTCACAGTTTCGGCTAGGTTTCCTCTTTGTGTCCGACATCCGTTGCTAGGCACATCAATGCAAAATAAAGTCCGCCAGCAACTTTGGTACACACACTCAATCTTATACATGAGCTATGCTTCTCAATTTCTGAAAAGTCATTGTTGAGTCTTTCTTGCGGATCCCGGCGCACTAGGGGCCAACCACTGCCTTCAATGGGGGGCTACAATGGGATGCTTAGTCATTCAATTAGTCAGCAGCTCGCCCAGCCATGCATGGTTTGGCTTTGTTGTAATGTGTCTCGTCGACAACACAAAACCTCGGGATAGCGGCATTGGTAATAATTTGAGACATTGCAGCAGGATTGCCTTGACTCGACATGTTCAACAATCGCCGTCGTTTCGATGCCGATCAGACGGACCCTGCATCACTACAGTTTAATTCAACAATGGACATGGACGACGACTCATCAGACTCGACAGCATCGCTCGACGAGTCTCCTCCTGCGTCCCCGCCAACCGTCATGGGCATCAAACCAGCTCAGAATACGAACCCATTTCTTGTCAACAAACCTCCCATTGCTCAGAATTATCCCCCGCAATTAGGTCCGCAAGCCGCTGAAAGTCCGGTCTCGGCTACCAATGAGAAGCAGATGGAATCTTTCTTGTTTCCCGCAGTTCCGGGGTATCGCGTTCTCAGCAGCACAAAGAATCAATGGAGAATCGATAACTGGTCGCAACTTCCACAACGAACCCATGGGCCAGCATTTGAGCTTAATGGTTATGAGTTCAAGCTGTTGTTATTTCCGCAGGGCAACAAGACGAAAAGCGTGTCTCTATACCTCGAAGCCTGCCCCATTGGATCTTCCACCTCTCAGGCCGATGCGAACAAAAATAGTGATATTGCCAATTCGGCGACAGATCAATCAAGTGAATCAGCGACTGAACAACCGACGCCCGCCCAGCCAGAGACACCATGGCATGTGTGTGCACAGTTTGGTCTAGTTATGTGGAACCCGGATGACCCTACAGCACAGTGGAGCAACTATTCACAACATCGATTCAATCCCGACGAGAAGGATTGGGGCTTTACTGGTTTCTGCGAACCGAGAGTACTCTACGAAGGTCAGAGCCCCGACCGACCGCCCATTGTGTCCGGTGACAGAGTTGTCATTGATGTGTACGTGCGTATCATTGATGACGTGACGGGTGTACTGTGGCACAACTTTGTAAACTACGACTCTAAGAAAGAAACTGGGTACGTTGGACTGAACAACCAAGGCGCCACTTGCTATCTCAACTCGCTTCTGCAGAGTCTATATTTCACCAAGGTATTCCGCAACCTGGTGTACAACATTCCGACGTCCAGTGAGAAGTCTGACAGCGTGAGTGTACCGCTTGGTTTACAAAAACTATTCTACAAGTTGAGCATGTCTGATGAGACTGTGTCGACGCTTCCTCTCACGAGAGCGTTCGGTTGGGACTCTGCTGACGCATTCACTCAACACGATGTACAGGAGCTCAACCGAGTGCTGATGGATAAGTTGGAGGGAAAGATGAAAGGCACATCGGTCGAGGGCGCGCTCAACAATATATTTGTTGGGCAGATGCGCAGCTTTGTGCGGTGCGTCAATGTCGATTTTGAGAGCGCTCGCGTTGAGGATTTCTGGGACATTCAGCTTAACGTTAAAGGCATGAAAAACGTCATTGAGTCATTCAAGGACTATATTTCCACTGAAACTCTTTCTGGTGAGAACCAGTATATGGCGACAGGGTTCGGCCTGCAGGATGCCACGAAAGGTGTGATCTTTGAGAACTTCCCTCCCGTGCTGCATTTGCAACTCAAGCGATATGAGTACGACTTTGAAAGAGACATGATGGTCAAGATCAACGACCGATACGAGTTTCCTCTGGAGCTGGACCTGAAGGAGTTTCTTGAAACCCCAGGGAATGAGGACTGGACCTATGAGCTTCATGGTGTGCTTGTTCACTCTGGTGATTTGAATGCTGGTCATTACTATGCTCTTTTGAAACCTGAGGCTAACGGAGACTGGTTCAGGTTTGACGATGACCGGGTCACGCGAGCCACCATTCGCGAAGCCCTTGATGACAACTATGGAGGAGAAGGAGATTCGATGCTTCCTCCAGCTGTCGCCGCTATGGCTGCACAGACGGGCCGTCCCATTAATCAGTACAAAAGACATTCAAGCGCCTACATGCTTGTTTATATTCGCAAGAGCAAGCTAGATGAGGTGCTGCCCAAAACAGAGCTGCCCATTCCTAAGCAGATCTCTGACAGGCTGGAGGCTGATGAAAAGGAGGCGTATGATCGTCAGCGCAGACTGGAGGAGCAGCATCTTTACATCACTCTCCACATCTGTACGCCAGAGCAGTTTCAGTCCTATCATGGAGTCGATATGGCAGATTGGCGGCGCGTGGACTTTCCCGAACTATCAAAGCAAGCTAACTTGATCACAGATACGTCGGTCCCTCCCAAGGCTTTGAGACTGGCCAAGTCGTTGAAGCTGGGTGAGCTCAAGCAGATGCTCATGGACGAGTATTCTAAAAAGTCAGGAGAGCCAGTGGACCCTAGCCTAGCAGAGATGTGGATCTTCAATGATAGAGAAAACAGGACTACTCGGCCATCCCAGCTTGTGCGCAGCGAGAGGGCTCTTCAGCAGACATTGGAGGACATTAGTTCCCGTCGTGAACGTCGCATATACTTTGACCCACACCCACGGATCATGAAACAAGATGGTGCCACTGCTGCGGGCCGCAATGCTGCTTTGTTTGTCAAACGATTTGACCGCGATACACAGACGTACAGTGGAGTGGAGTGTATTTTTGTCGACAAGAATGCGCTCATGGGCGATATCGCCAACTTCATTGGTGCCACGCAGCTGTTTGAGGAAGTGTCCTACGGCAACATGGAGCAGCTGCCGTTGGATCGTACTTTAACTGAGTGCCAGCTAGACGACGGAGACATCATCGCTTACGAGAGTGGATCCTCCACCGACGAATCCAAGCCGGGTCTGCGGGCATTTTTCAGTCACCTCAGTTCCAAGGTCCTGATACGATTGACAGAAATTAGCCCAGGCAGCCCCCGCCTGAGTATTGACAATCACAACGACTCTCCATCACCGGAGGAATCGAAGGAGGTTTTACTGTGGGTGTCGCTTAAGGACTCGTATGACCAGCTCGCCAATCAGCTGGCTCGGCGTATCAACAAGCCTGCTAGTCACTTGAGGATCTACGACCGGCGGCCACTGTCGCGAACGGGAACCTTGGATCAGCTAGGAAGACCGCTTTTTCTCCAGGGTCAATCCTATCATTTTGACTATGATCTCTCTTACGAGGTGCTTCCCATGAGCATCGATGAGCTCGAGAGTACCCGAACGCTCAATGTGGTTTACCTTGGCGGAGATGGAAATGGCAGTGGAGAGAAGAGAGGCGAAGTCAGTGTACCCAAGACTGCTCAGCTAGACCAGGTATACTCGAAGCTGGCCAACGAGCTCGGTATCCAGTCATCTCTCAAGATGTGGGAGGTTTCGGGACACCGTATCGCGCGGTCGTTGGACCCGTCTATGCCTGTTGACGCTGTGTCTGAACACTCGTTGGTGTATGTGCAGCAGTATTCTCCGGAGGAGGTGGAGCATGCTCGGAACCCGGAGTCGCCAAAGTTCAAGATGGTACAAGTGCTGCACTACCAGAAGGAGCGGCATCACCTACACGGAGTTCCCTTCACCTTTGTGTGCGTAGCGGACGAGCCGTTCTCTGCTACCAAAGAACGGCTGCGCAAGGCAGCCGCCATGAGTGAAAAGTCCTTTGAACGGGTTCGGGTCACTGTGAGCACTGACAGTCAGGGCCCAATGCGTGAGCTAGAGGACACTGATGTGCTCTTCGACATGGTGGCCAATGGAGGCATAGTAGGCATGGATCATCTGGACAAGGACCGAAGACTAGGCTCGTACAACCGGGCCATTGTCATCAAATAAGCGTACATGTACTTTATTTATCGTGATTTTAGGAGTAGTTGCATACCGTGATGTCTCTTTACGTCGTGCATGTATGACTAGGACCAGCACTATGTTTGAATACTCAAGTAGAGGACCTTCAATATATCAATTGACCAGTTTCAATGAAAATCTCACCAGAAGTTCGATGAAATATTGCTCAAGCCGAACGGGTTTCCACTCGCTTTGCGGTGGGAACTTTGCCCACAACCCCACACAACGTTATGCCTCTTGTCATCATAGACTCTAGAGCTTAGACCAAATGCTGCAGGGCCGTGGGCGATTCCAACCAACGGGCATTGCTCAGACACAGTTCAAAAAGTCCCGAGATGCATTCTGCGAGCAAGAGTCTCAAACAAAACATACACGCGACACCATTGACTCTATTCTCAACGTCACTGACCGCATGACCCGCGAGCTTAAGGCGACACAGGTTTCACTAAACCGGCTGGACGAAATTAACACTAGATCGCAGATGAAAATTGATTAGTAACTACATACGGTGTTAGGAGTGCTTACGCGGGGGAGGAGGTGGTGGTGGTCTGGACGGTCGACCAGCAGGTACAGTAGGGGGAGGAGGCGGTTTCGTAGCAACGCCTGGAGGAGCAGTTGGTGCTGGTGGTTTGGACTGAGAGGGAGGAGGAGGTGGTGGTGGTTTTGACTGAGCAGGAGGAGGAGGAGGGGGCGGTGGAGCACTAGATGCATTGTGGTGAGTAGCCGATGGAGGAGGTGGCGGCCGTACCTGGGACACAGGAGGGTGCACCACAGGAGGAGACCGCCTTTGAGAGACTGCGTCCTCTATCATAATGGTATCTACTGTAGGAACCCTAGGCGCACCCACCCGTTGTGCTACTGAGTCGAATAGATCATAAATAAGAGCTTGAGCCTGTTCGATCTGTCCGCCCAGTAACTCCACCCGCAGTGGTCCTGTATCGTCATAGTCTATTTGCGATGGAGTCGAGCTCGCTGAATAATCTTGTTGTTGTTGTAGCCTCGACCCTGCCCCTCGAATGACGATTCTCGAGCCTGACACGGATGATATGTGCTTGACGTTGGCTCCAGCCTTGCCAATGACAAAACCGCGTATTTGGTGGGGCGTGTACCTTTCTGAGAAGATATTGACAGGAATGACTAGTCTTCGGCGACGGTCGGGACGCGATAATGGTTCTTGGATACCCGGTGACTCATGTCGTGAAAGTTCCCGAGCAAGCTCGCGTGAAAGGTCCCCGTTTGTGTCAGCGGGGCTTTCTGCCGGAGTACCTGCTGCTGGTGTTGCCGCCTGAGGAGAAGCAGAAAATTGAACAGGCGGCGGGCCCAGCAAATCACTTACACTATTGAGGATTGCGGCGACGTCGTCATCAACTGACGACGGGAAAGTCGATGGGGTTGGTTGCTGGGAAGTAGTGTCCGGTTTTGCCGCCTCAATCATTCTAAATGAGTACGACCGGTTCACAAGCTGCCCCAGTTCCTTTTGCATGACTTCATCAATGATCTTGAGCGCACGGTCAATCTCTGCTTGGGACCCTGCCTCCAAATGCAGGTACAGGGGAGGTTTGGACGACGTGGCTAACGACTTGTCAGGATAATACTTACCTTTTGTCTGGACGGTGGTGCCAGTTCTGTTTTTGATCTGGGCATGCAGCTCATCCTTGGTGAGAAGATACTTGTTACGGGCGTCATTGATTTCAATCTTGTGAACCTTGAGATCCCACGGCATGACAGTTTCGGGGATGATCTCGCCAGTCGTAGAACCGTGGGTCTCATTCTCGTTACCTGAGTCAGTAGTTTCCGTCGTTAGAGTGTTTGTGGTAAGAGTAGCTGTGTCTGCTATACTCGAAACTGGCGCTGGCGCTGGCGCTGGCTTCTTTGCCTTGGCGGCTAGACGGGCTCTGAGCTTCTCGGCTGCTGCTGCCGCGAGGGCACGTGGATCCTTTGTGCTCTGGTCAGTTTTCGGGTCTACTTTCTGTTGTTTGGGCTCACGTTCGGCCTGTTCTACGTCCCACCTTGACTTGCGTTTCTCTGGCAGCATGATGAGATCCTTTGGCAAGAAGACAACTTTACACAATGAAAAAGTCTCTGATATTTACACATTAAGTTACGCGGCATATCTTTTGGCCTGCTCTCTAACGCGACGCTCATACACTTCGCGGCGCTTACAGTACTCATGGAATGCTTCGCTTTGGGCCGGCGACTTTTCGTTGGGATTATCCAGTAGCTCCTGGATTCCCAGCGCCAGCTGCTTAAGGGTTAGTGATGGCCGCCAGTCCTCTTCCTCGTTGAGAATGGACAGACAAATCGTGCCTGAAGGGTATACGTTAGGGTGGTAGAATCCTGCTGGAAGCTTGCACTTGGGGGGCTTTGCGGGATACTCGTCCGTGAAGGTGACCGTGACGGGATACACGCCGCTCTCCCACAGGGTGGAAGCTTTGCCAGGGATCCCCAGCTTCCACACCATAAGATCGAGCCCGCCTTTACTGTCCTTGATGGGCTTGGCGTAGAAGCCAAACGGATGGTCTTTACGCCACTGTTTGCGCTCCTCTTGTAGCCGGTTGATGCACAGACTCATGGGTGGTCGTTGGCTAGTCTTAGCAAGCAATCGCCGCTCCCAAATCTTGCGGCTGAGGTACCCTACATCTTCTAGATGGAATAATCCCCCAGCCGGCTGACTAACTTTTCCCCACACTACAAGATATGGCCAGCCAACGACCGGAAGACGTGGATGATCTCGACGATCTCGATGATTTGTTGGATGAATTTGCCGAGCAAACACTCAACCAACCTCCTGGGTCGGCCGTAAACAAGCAAGGTGCCACCACAACAACCATCACAGCAGAGTCTGTCCACTTGACAAATAGCCGAGGTCAAACCCTGGACGCCAGTGTGGTGACAGAACAGACCCAAACGGTTTCTGAAAAGAGCGCTGTAAAAGCCGAGACTGATGACCCCGAGTTGTCTGTTCCCCAGATTGATGAGAAGTTTGCTGAGCAACTCACGTCCGGCGTCGACCACATTCTCGCCGAGCTGGAGTCGAACCCCAAGGAGAAGGAGGCATTTGAGAGGTTAATGAAAGAACTGGGAACCGCAACCGGCGCTGTGCCCAAAGACGAGGCTGGAGCCAGCTCTGGTGCTGGCAAAGGCGACTCAAAGTCCCAGGAACCGCTGGACTTTCAGGAAAGCATTGCCCGGACTATGGAGAAGCTGAAGGAGTCTAACGAAAAGCAAACCCAGGAAAACGACGACGATTTCCTGGCCAAAATGCTCAAGGATCTTGAAAAGGCCGCGGGAGGTGCAGGTGGCGGCGGCCCTGAGCTCGACGGACTCCTGGCAGAGATGCTCAAGGAACTGTCATCCAAGGAGATTCTATACGAACCTATGCGTGAAATGGCCAACAAGTACCCCAAGTGGCTAGAAGAAAACAGCGCCAAGCTCAGCGACGAGGAGCGAACGCGGTACGAGGGCCAGCTGGAGATTGTCAACAATATCTGCAAGCGATTCGAGTCTCCATCGTACTCGGATAGCGACAATGAGTCCCGCGACTACATTGCCCAGCAGATGGAGCTAATGCAGCAGTCTGGAGCACCGCCTGAGGAGCTTATGAGTGGACTTGCCGGCGGAGCCATCCCTGGACTTGGAGGTGATTTTGATTTTGGTGCAGACAGCTCTGAGGCTCCTCCCGACTGCAACGTGCAGTAGCTGTCTTTTGGTTTACGACCGATTAGATAATGCATATGTATGATAGAGGTTCTCCGTGAGATTGACGTTGTATTGTATAAACAAGGAAATAGGCTGCAGGAACACGGAGTGAACCAGAGTCCTGGTTGATCAATTGCCTAGGTACAGCCGCTAAAGAAGGTTTGACACCAAACGTTGACTCGGCATTGAGAGGACACCCTTGCCCCAAAGTCAGAGAAGTGCACCACAATTGCTTAATCGGGAGTTGCATAGATATACGAGCTTCGGAGCAACCCAACGCCAGACCTGCCTAAAAAGCTTCAGGTTTCCCTTATATAGACACTCATGGGCGACCCGTCGGGAACCCACACTAATGAACGCTTGTCGGACCACACCACCCCTGACCATGATGAGAGCACCCTAACGGTGGCGACAGCCCAACATGCGCCATCTGCGTCAAGAAACAATGCGCCAATTGACGGTAATAGTGGTGCGTTCAGCAATAGGGCCAACGTCCCAACTACCCACAATGGCCACGAAGACATCAAAATGCAATCTCAGCTTCGCCGGGCTCGATTGGGATGGTACGCATATGCTTGGGCATGCGAGCCCTTTGTCGTCAGCGCCGTTGGCACATATGTGCCTCTCCTTCTCGAGCAGTACGCACGCATAAATGGAGTTTGGGTGGGAGACCACCTCACCAAGTGTTTGGACGTATCTACACTGAGTGCCTTTCAAGGCAACAATGGTACACAGCCGTCGACACCGACGCCCCCCAACTTTCCCACCCCAGGAGAGCCGTTTCCCGGCTCTCCTCCGGTTGAATGTGTTGTGCGATTTCTAGGACGGTGGGTCGACACATCGAGCTTCCCGCTGTACACATTCTCGCTCAGTGTACTGGTCCAGACGATTGTGGTTGTTTCCATGAGTGGAGCAGCCGACCAGGGCCACGGCCACTCGCGCAAGCGGCTGCTTGTCGGATTTGCCGTCTTTGGGTCGCTCACCACATGCATGTTTCTTGTCACTGGCGCGGTACACTACTACACTGCGTGTTTACTGGCTATCTTGTCCAACGCAGCATTTGGCGCCGTCAGTGTGTGTGGCAACGCGTTCCTACCAGTACTCGCTGCCCATATTGTCCGGGCGGAACATGCAAACGGCGAGGCACAGCCTCTTTTGGGCATGTCCCCGCACGAGATTTCCACCAAAGTCTCCAAAACCGTGGGAGCTATCTCGGGCCAGGGCGTGGCCATTGGCTACGGAGGAGCGCTTCTGGTCCAACTTGGCACCATGTTTCTATTATTGGCTCTAGGCAACTACAGCAGTCTCTCCAGCACGATGAACATTCGCATTGCCGTTTTTCTGGTGGGTCTGTGGTGGCTCTTCTTCCAGGTACCGGTTGCGACTCTTCTCAACGTTCCCGACATTACTAACTACAATACTAACAACACGACTGATGGTGACACTAACATGACTAACCCAACTCTCCGCAAGCACCGCAGTATACGATACAAAGTTCGCGCCACATTGGGGACCGTCTGGCTGGGCTGGCGCACAATTGGGACAGCATTGAAGCAGGCGCAATGCATGCGGGACGTCTGCGGTTTTCTAGTGGGATGGTTTATTGTTAGCGATGCGCTGACAACAATCAACTCGGCGGCAATTCTGTTTGCCAGAGTTGAGCTTCACATGTCGGCTCCATCTCTAGCTGTGGTTGGCGTGCTGGTTGTGGTGTCGGGCATTTTTGGTGCCATTACCGTCCCCAAAGTCCGGTTCCCATGGTCCAACTCGCCACTAGACTGTGTTGTATTTGTCATTCTTGTAGCCGCGGTCATTCCCATGTACGGCATGCTTGGGTTTGTCAGCCAGAGGTTTGGACTGCGCCATGGATGGGAAATGTACATGCTAGGTGTGTGGTATGGCTATGCCTTAGGCGGACTCAATGCTAGCTGCCGGTACGTATATTCGCTGTTGATCCCCCGCGGCAGTGAGGCCATTTTTTTCTCGCTGTTTGCAGTCACCGACAAAGGATCGAGCGTGCTGGGCCCAATGATTAGTGGAATCGTCACCGACAAGACGCACAACATCCGCTACACGTTTTTCTTTTTGTTTGGCATGATGGTCCTGGCCTGTGTCGCGTTTGTGGGTTTGGTTCAAGTCGACCGCGGGATCCAGGAGGCCCTTCAGTTGCAACAAACCTTGGATGTTGATATCGCCGACGAGGACACCAACACTTCGGCCGCCTAGCCCGTCTATTGACTTTACTATTGAGTTCTCTATTGACTTATTTGCCTGTTGATTCCAGGGGTCGCGTGGGTTGTTTTTTTTTCCTCTTACAGGGGACGTTTCACCTCTGTCTTTTTTATGGACCCTGGGGTTACGCTTGGCTGTGGTAGTGTGGGTGTCGTTTAAAAACAAAAAGTCCGTCGCGTGCGGCTGGCTCCTACCTATCTAGTAGATGCTTGTGCTGTTCACGTTCACGTGATGATGGTGCTTGTGTAGACATACAGCAAGGGAAAGTGCGCTCACACCTGTCGGCCGTCCGATCTCCAGAGTTTCGGACGAAACTGTGATTTTACCAAGTGACAGGTAGTCTGAGTCAGGTTGCAGAGACATTGGTCGGCTTTTAGAGCGTTATTACCCCATTTCGAAGGGTCAAGATGTTGCGCGGCTGACGCCATGGAAGAAAGAAGCCCAACCCTCGGTGCTGTAACTGTCGGTGACCCAATCCCACACTGAGGGTCCAGGGCGCGCCGCACCCGCACTACAGCTTTGCCGGATGCGGAAGAAGCCCAGGGTTGAGGGGCGCAGTGTATGGAAGGTCGATTACCTCTATAGTCTTTGACGTGGATCACGGTTACTTTTTCAAGGTTGGGTCCAGGCTGCTCAGGCTAGGGGAACTGGCTGAGAGCTCTCCGGAACAGACCATATAAACCCCACTGCACGACCATCTCCCTGATATGGAATATTGTTAGGCCCCATCCCTGCGAGCATCCTCGTGAGCGATCGGGAAGCCGACATAGCCGATTTCCCAGCATGATCCACAACAAAACTAGCGATCAACTGCTTCCTACTAACACAAGATCCGACACATCTCACCGGCCACCGCTCCCACCGCAACCGTCTCCATCTTTAGAGGACCGGTTGAAGGAGCAATTGCATAGTGGCTCGTCGGACTTTACTCGCCCTGTAGCCATGAGCAGGCCACCTCCGATTCGAGTGGCGCCGGCATCTGCAGCAGCAATGACGGCAGCGGCAACAACAACAACAACAACAACAACAACAACAACTTCAACAACAACAACCGAGTCAGCGTCTAACTCAGCGTCGTCCAGATCAGAGTCGCCCAACTCCACACCAGAGCAAGAGCCCACCTCAAAGTACACAACCTCAAGTCGTGCCAGCGAGCCACCAGCCCAAAGCGTCACGTGGATCTCCGCTGGAACGCTGGCCGATCACCCGTTGACTACGTCCAGTGTAGTACCATCGTCTCGAGTGCTGCCGTCATCATGGTCTGCCTCGTGGACACCCGATTCTGTCACAGCCCTGGAGAAGTTGCCACTAGAGATTCTTCACACCATCTTTGACTACTTGGATATTCCTGATCTGTGTCGTGTTAAGCAGGTGAGCCGCGGCCTTGCCAGAGCATGTGAGTTTGCCCACCTTGACTCCCTTCACATGACACTATGGATCTCGCGAAGCTCTACCGCGACCAACGCTGAGGCACAATCCACTGGCGGCAAGACGGCACCCTCGCACTGTATCGAGAAGGCTGTGTTTTTTGCCGGCAACGGCAAGATCCAGTACATCCCGGACACCACAAACTTTCTCCTCCAAGTGTTCCTTGGGACCTTTGGCTACGACGATTTGTTGCGGAACGTCACTAGTCTCTCCATTGAGTGCGACAACCGGTTCGACTATAAAGATGTGCGGTGGTTTTTCCAGCACATGCTCAAGAACCGCCTGTGCGACAAGCTTGCGAGCATTGGCTTCGACATTATCGACATCAGTGACGGAGCCACTGCGAGCTGGATGCTTACATATGTGTTTGAGCACTTTGCCTCACGCTGCGACATTCACTTGCACCTGAGACTATTTAAAATTCATGAAGAACTGCTGAGTTTCCACCGGCCGTTTGTAATATCTAAGGCTGTCACGGACCTCCAAATCACGTTTGTCAACCTCGAGGAGTACGACCTCGAGGAGCTCGGCTATCACGATGAGAACTACCACCAGAGCGATGGGGATGCCCCGGACGATTTGCGCTTCTACGTTGACAACTCGGTCGACGCCGCGTCCATCCGATCCTATGACTTTGCGTTTGACTTTCTGCAGATCGAGCCAGGCTCTCGTCTCAAAAACCTATCCATCTCGTGCCTACCGCAGTACTCCATCTATGATGGCGAAGTGTCGTTTGGCAAGCTGCAACAGTTTCTTGTCAACTCCAACGGGCTGACCAGGTTATACGCCGGAGTTCACGTGCTAGGAGGATCCGTTCCAGACCTAGTGGGATCCAAGGTCACGCTCTGCAAGCGTCGCAAAGACGTTTGGAGTGGTGAGACAACCGTCTGCGAAGCCTTACGACACTCATCTGCCTTCCGCCTGCCTATTGCCGTTCGGGCATAAGGACCAAGACTTGCTAACATCATCAATTTGACCAGCGATACCCCATCGCGACCGAATTCTTACGATTCCCACCTTCTCTTATGCAAGGACTATACCAGACCAGCACATTCGGTCGTGTGTAATCACGACTTTATACTTCGACAGCGTCCACTCTGTCGCCATGTCATATCATACATTGACTCATTATACTCACGGTTCATAGAGGCGCTCTTACCTCTACTTGTGTATATAACTGTTTTCCTGTCGTAGCAAGAAGCGAACCCTCTTGTAATCTTGGTTCTGTCCGTGAAGCAAATTCTCCATGCCACTCCTTTCCTCTGGGGTAACAAAACAAAAACCTCCCAAGAGCATTCTAGAAATGCAACAAATACAAGAAAAATACAAGTTTTCTTTGCAAATCAAGTGAACAATTTGTGGTTGTCGAGGTTATGTAAGGTTAGTCAGCACACTACCTTTCGGTTTGCTCGCTCTCTCTATAATCCAGGCAGCAGCAACATGGGCAATCAATCATCTCAGCTGGCAGACTCGATTGTCGAGAGCACGAACTTTGACCATGATGAGGTTGACCGACTGCTCAAGAGATTCTTGAAGCTAGACAAAGACAACTCTGGCACTATAGAGCGGGATGAGTTTCTGAGTATACCTGCGGTCAACAGCAATCCCCTAGCATCACGGCTGATTGAGATTTTTGACGAAGACGGAGATGGACACATTGATTTTGAGGAATTTATCAGCGCATTAAGCGTCTTCTCGTCCAAGGGCCAAAGAGAAGAGAAACTCAAGTTTGCATTCAAAGTGTACGATATCGACCGAGACGGCTATCTCTCCAATGGAGAGCTTTTCATTGTGCTCAAAATGATGGTGGCCAACAACCTACAGGACGATCAGCTACAACAACTAGTCGACAAAACTATAATGGAGGCCGACAAGGATGGAGACGGCAAGCTTTCTTTCAACGAGTTCAAAACAGTGGTAGAGAGCACTGACATTTCTCAGAGCATGACGCTTGATGTATTTTGACTGACCCAGTGTATTTAAGATATTTTGTTCCCCATCTAGCCCTTTGACAGACCGCATGAACAAAGTGCCCAAAGCGGAAGCGAGACGCTTCGCTTAGTTGCGAGTTGTGGCGACCAAAAATAGGCAGGTGGCACAAATTGCCTCAACGGGGCCTTTCACCAACTACTGACTTATAAGCCAGCAAATTTCACCACGCTTTGGAGAAAGCGTTTCACCTTTTCTGTTAGAGCAACCGGCGCGTTTAAAATTCGACGACCCCCCACACTCAAGCCTCTGCTAGTTGCGGTTTTCTTTCAATAACGCTCTCTTAGTTGCTTCTAGGCTCTCTCTCATAAATTCCCAAGTTGAAACGACTTGTAAGATCCGATTGCCGATCCTTCTTACCTACACCCTCTGCCAACGTACCCGCGACCTGGCCGATCCTCACCGCGTTGTTCCAGCAAGCAGAACATCCAATTGGCGTGCTGGGTTAATTCTTTGCAGTAGGGAGTTTACCAATTTGTATCTATCAAGGGGAATCGACCTCAACCCAGGTCGTGCATACCACTGCATACCTGTGCAGCTGCACGACCCAGTCTGCATATAGCTATAGCCTGCCGGCGTGGGGTATAATTTGAGGCTACAGTGTGTACAGTTGTCCTGGAGTGAACCTATAAATCCAGTCTGTTAACATCTAAGCCGACAACTGATATCTCTATCGCAGTACAAATGTTGGCCCAACACTCACCAACATCCCCTCTCAAGTACTCTCCTACATCGGTATGCGAAAATCAGTATGATTTTCCGCGATCGCATCATTCCCCATCGATTTTGAGTCCAGTGGTGAGGCATCCTCAGCATCATCCCAATGACCTTCCGTCGTTTAACATCATGGTCGATTCCATTCCCTCTAGTCCCTGGGGGCAGCAGCGACATTCTTGGCCACAGCGGAGCACCGTCGCTGGAGATTCTCTGTCACCGCGAGCCTCATATCGAAATTTTGGTCATTCTATGTCATCGCCTTTACCGACATCCTCAGGACCGTACACACGGTCAACCAAGACTGGGAAACGCCCGCGTGCCATTAAAGTGTACTCTAAAAAGGAGTTTCAGCACATGCATGCTCGTTGTAAGAGCTCCAGCAATCTCCTAACAATGGCAAGGAAACTCAACCTCACCCCAGGCTCTGTGACAACTCCCAGCGTAGCGATCTGGGGTCAAAGGGGTCAGAGGCTCCTTCTCAGCCATGAAACATCGCTAAGCACACCGGTCGATCTGTCAAAAAGAATCCCATTGACGCCTGTGGTTGTTCCAAAGACACCTGATCGAAACGAAACCTTTGACCACAAGCCCCCACCTCCATCGGCCATTCTGGAAGTTGAGGCAACGCCGTCTCCACAGACGGTCAGCATCAACCCCGCCCTCGTCAACCTGGAACAGGTAGACGCCGAAGGCAACATTGAAGTATTTTCGACGCTTGATTTGACACAGAACTTCAACTTTGTGTTCGACACTGCCCAGCCAGAGATCTTGAGACTGGAGCCGTTTCCATATAGAATCGGTACAGAAGACGTTTTGGACAGTGCGAATGCTAGACCATACAGTCCGCTGGAGTCCGCAACGTCTCATGTCAGCCTGACTCTGAAACCACCGAAATCAGAACTCAGCGACGGTGAGGCCAGCCCGTCATCGCCGGTGTCGTTGCCTGGAATTCAGTCGATATTTGCCATTGCAGCAGAAGCAAGTGGCAACAGTCACCCTGCTGGACGCCATTCAAGCTCCAGTGCCGCCAGTCCATACCAGAAGCCATCGACTCCTTATCTTTCTATTTCTCCTTCTCCTTCGCCTCCTCCGACTACTGTCTCTCCTTCCGTCCCTCTTTCCACTGGTTCGCCTTCCTCTCCCCTTCCTGTTGTTGTTGCCGCTGCCGCCTCACCTGTGCATTCGCCTGCTGGTCGTCTCGAAGCTGCTCCATCAGTTCCCATGCGACGCACTCCGTCGAACTCTGCTGAGTATGAATATCGTCCAGTTAAAAAAATACGAGTTACCAAGCGCGACGAAGGGCCTGCAACGCCTGCAACACCCGTCAATCAACTCAGCGAGGATCCCGAGTCAGACTACCAGTATGCGTCGTCGCCTGGCGACGAGAGCGAAGCTGAATATATTCCATCCACAGCCATGATGCCAACACCTCGTAAGACCCCCAGAAAGGGCAAACAACTCAGCATCGCGTCCACTCCCTCGAGAAGCAACGCGAAACGCAAAGTCTTGCCGACGGATAATGCCACCACAGATTCTTGGGAGGAAATTGAAAAGAAAGCAGCCAGATTCCCTGAGACGTCGAGAATTCGTCAGTTGCAACAAGACGACAAGGTCTGGACAAAGTGTCTCCGGTCGAAAAAGGGGTTCTACACATGTTCTCACTGTCGCGGACGGTTCCGCTCAATTGCATCGTTTACGCTGCACATTGACGAGTATCAAGTCAAGAGAATCCACACATGCGAAGACATGAATTGCCCTTGGAGCATTGTAGGGTTTTCGAAGCGCAGTGAGTTGACTCGGCACTTTAAATGCCAACATGCCGAGGAGCACCGATGCTGCTTCTGTGACAAAGTGTTTGGTCGTAAGGACAGCCTGAAGCGTCACCACGATCGCCTTCACCGAGGCCAGTTTGGCGGCATCTAGTCCGGCGCATGTGTTGTTAAATAGGTAATTTATTTTTTGTTTTTTGTTTGTCTGCTAGGTGACGCTTCTGATTTTTATGTGGGGATTCATGATCCAGACTGCTTAGTCACACCCCACGTTTCATATTAGGCATAGTTCACGTCACAAGCCAGCAGCTCTACTCACACAATGGACCTCGACAGTGTGCAGTTGATTGACGAGGATAAACAATTTTCCACCAAGGTATCCGATTACCTGGACGCTGTCCACGTCAAGGATGTGGGATTGGACTACCACATTGTGTCTGTGTTTGGATCTCAATCCACAGGCAAGAGTACCCTTCTCAATGCCCTGTTCAAGACCAAATTCCAGGTCATGAACGAAACCCAGCGTGCTCAAACAACCAAGGGTATTTGGATGGCTAAAGCTGATATGGGATCGAGACCCAGCAGCAGCGAGAGCAACAATGGCGGAAGTGCCACCGATAAGGAGGGATCGTCCGATGGAGACAGAGATTTTGTCAAGGTGGGTCGCCCTAAATCGGGATCGGTTTCTCGTCGAGATAATTCCGCCAAATCTGATGGTAACAATATTATGGTGCTCGATGTCGAAGGTACCGATGGAAGAGAGCGAGGGGACGACCAGGATTTTGAGAGACGCAGTGCTCTCTTTGCGCTGGCCACATCAGAGGTGCTTATTGTAAACATGTGGGAGCACCAGGTCGGTCTGTATCAGGGAGCTAATATGGGTCTTCTCAAGACGGTGTTTGAGGTGAACCTGTCGCTTTTCCAAAATAGTGGGCAGGCACGCCGGTCGTTGATTATGTTTGTGATCCGTGACCACATTGGCACCACTCCGCTGAGCAACCTGGCAAAGTCGATTCTGGAGGATCTGAACCGCCATTGGGAGTCTATTGCCAAGCCGTCACCTGAGCTGGAAAAGTCTGTGATTGGTGATTTCTTTGATATTCAGTTCCACGCACTTCCTCACAAGGTGCTGCAACGGGAGAAGTTCGAGCTTGGCGTTGAGGAGATCAAGAAGCGATTTGCACCTGAGTTTGCTAGCTCCGATGAGTACGTGTTCAAGCCTCAATATCACCGACAAGTGCCTATCGACGGATGGCCCATGTATGCTAGTGGAGTGTGGGAACAGATCGAGCTCAACAAAGATCTTGATCTGCCGACACAGCAAATGCTGGTGGCTCGCTTCCGATGTGAAGAGATTGCAAACGAAAGCTGGGCGTCGTTTGAATCCAAGATCAAGCGCTACGACGACCTCGGAGGCGGCTTGTCGGGTGCGTTCCAATCTCCGGTTGACACGTTTGGAGCAGAGATTAGCTCGGCGCGAACGTCTGCGCTTGGCCATTTTGATGAGCTGGCGTCGCGCTACAATCAAAACGTGTACACAGAAAAGCGGACCGAGCTGCTGTCTCGTATTGACACCAAGATTCTCACACTGTACAAGGCTCAGATTGGAGCGCTGCACAAGCGTGCGTTGGATGTTTTCGAGAAGCTTTCGAACAAGCGGGAGAAGGGAGTTAGCTTTGCTGACTGCTTGGAGACGGCGCGCACACGTGCTCTTGTTGAGTTTGTTGATAGCTGCCGCGAGGCAACTGTGGACGAGAACGTTTTCTCATTCACAGACCAGCTTGCTCTGCTGAACACGGAGCTCGATGAGGCTGAGCAGTCGAAGCAGAAGGCACAGATCAAACTGATTGTGGACAAGTCGGCCAAGCTAATCAACCGGATATTCTCCGAGGAAATCGACATGTTCTTCAAGACGCCCAATGGGCAAACATGGGACAAGGTGCTTGAGTTTTTCAACACGACATTTGACACTGTAATGGATCCTTACGACAATGGCCACAATTTCAAGGTTGGGGCTGACGAGAAGACCAACAGTGAGGGCCGCGAGCAGATTCGTACTGCTGCGTGGATCGCACTCGACCTGAGACTTCGCGAGATTTGTAAAACTGAGAATGTTGTGCAGCGTCTGCGTGCCGCTTTCGAGCGCATGTTCAAGTACGACAAGAACGATGTGCCTATTGTGTGGAAGCGTTCGGACGATATTGAGACGCCGTACCTTAAGGCACGCGATGCCACCGTCAAGCTGGTTGATGTTTTCTCGCTGGCCAAGTTGTCTAATGGCAAGCTTCTGGAGCCTGATGTGGAGACGGGAGACGACGAGTACGACGGTGGTGCAGGTGATTTGGACGACGACTTTGCCAGACGGCTGAGTGAGTCGCGCAAGCAAGAGATCATCTCCGAGTTCAAGCGACAGGCAGACATTACTTTTGTTGAGGCCAAACGGTCTACGACAATGGAAATGACCAAGGTGCCGTTCTACGTGATTGTGCTTATTGTTGTTCTTGGATGGAACGAGTTTTTGGCGGTTCTGCGCAACCCACTGCTAATTCTGTTTGCTTTAATGATTGGCGCCAGCGCGTACGTGACGTACTCGCTGGATCTCTGGGGACCTATGATGAGTGTGGGTCAAGCCATGACTTCCAGAACCCTTGAGGTTGGCAAAGTATGGCTGCGCGAGGCGCTCCAGCCAGACCCCAACACACAGCAGCAGCGTTACCGCGAGAAACCTATTGAGATGCGTTCTATGAGCTATAGTACCAAGCTTGATAGTGACGAGGAGAAGGAGAAGGAGAGACTGTAGTAATAGTAATAATAACAAAGTTTGTTTTTCGTGAGGCTAGGGTTTGCTTGAATAGGCAATGTCGCGCGCGAACGCGCACGCGTAAAATCGTAAACAAAACAAAGTTGATTTTCAGCATACTACTAGTACGACGCCCAGTCATGCATATTGTCACGGCAGATGAGTCCAGCAAGAATACAAACGTCTCACGGATAGCCTGGGCTATTGGCAAAGCCAAGAAACTTGTGTTTGTGACTGGAGCCGGCATCTCGTGTAATGCGGGGATCCCCGACTTTCGCAGCAGCTCAGGGTTATATGGTGAAGCCAGAGACATGGCAGAGTTCAGGTCATCTGTCAAGTGCAAAGGCAAAGATCTGTTTGATATTGGTGTGTTTGCTGAGGAAGAGTCGGCGCAACTATTTTTCCAGTTCATGAGCCGACTCAAGCAACGAACACTGGTGGCAGAGCCTACGGCGACACACAAGTTCATCGAGCTAATGGCAGCCCAAAAGAGGCTGCTCAGGTGCTATACACAGAACATTGACGGATTGGAGAGCCGACTCAAGCTTAGCTGTGGTGTTGACCCAGCTGCTCAAGTGGTACCGCTACATGGAGAGCTACACAAGGTCAGGTGCATGGTGTGCTGTGAGACAACTCAGTGGACACAACAACACACGGACTGTTTTACCAAAGGAACAGGCTTTGAATGTCCGCGCTGTACGGATCTCCAAAATGACAGAGCAGCCCAGGGCAAGCGAAGAACCGGCCGTTTGGGGATCATGCGGCCAGACATTGTTTTGTATGGAGAAGAGCACGCGCGGGGTGACGAGTTAGCCAAGCTGATTGCAAAGGACGTGCGAGCGGGATCAGACATGCTGGTTATCATTGGAACCAGCCTGCAGATCCCAGGCGTCAAGGATCTCATCAAGAACATGGCGGCCAAAGTTCACAAGAAGCAGGGACTGGTGGTGCTGATCAACGCTACGCGCGTGGCCAAGACCTGGAACAACATAATTGACTTCCACTTAGAGGGAGACTGTGACTTCTGGATCCGGAGAATCAAAGAGTGCGCCAAGGATCAGTTCCTCAAGCAAAAGGAGCTCACAGAGTATGAGTGGGATAAGGAGAATCCACCGGCTGCCAAGCGGAAATCCAGCACTCTTGACAAGAAACTTGAGGAGCGACGAGTACGTCCTAAACCAAACGAGCCACTTTCACTGGTGGGCGATCTGTTTCTTAACCAGGTTAGGTGATGATGCACGACGTGCATTACCCAAAACGGAAAGACCGTTTCCAACAATGGGATCCTCATCTGGCCACAAACATGTTAAAGGAGACGGGGTAGTATGGTGGAGGAAGCACCAATGCAAAAACCAGACAGAGCCAACGCAATCCCTCGCAAACCCATCCGATCGTGCCCCCAGGCATGGCAGTCATACATTGACCACCGGGCCAAGATGTTCGAGCTGTTTACCAAAGTCCAGAACCTGGAGCAGGAGCTTAGTTTGTGGGCTCGGTTGAGCCAAGAGTTGGATGAGGATTTCGACCTAGAAGAGGTGGAACGTGCCATACATGCAGCACGTCGCGACCTCAAAGTAGCCACTCGGCAAGCCGAAGTGGCCAAAATCGAGTACGCTTCACACATGGCAGTCCGCGGGTTCAGACGGGTGCTCTAATACAAGCATATAGAATTAATACCAGTAAATGTACGTTAGAGACCTATATTTACAACTAGTCAGTCAATTAAGGAGAGGGTGATGGGCGCTGGATGGGTGCAGGCGTCGGGGTATGGTCGACAGAGCCGCTACCCCCGACCGCCAAGGATGGTGGTGCTGGAGGTGCTCCAATGGCAGCAGCTACTCCTGCCATAGGAGGAGGGAGTCCCGGAGCAAGTCCGGGGGCAGAAGGCTGCTTGAACCCGGGAGGAACATGCACACCTGGAGCGCCTTGTGGCTTGAACCCAGGAGGACCCGACCCCAGACCGGGGGGAGCGCCAGGCACACGACCGTAGTTGGACGTTCCCATGCTGGCCATCAGCGACGAGCTTCTTGACCCTCCTGCTCCTCCTGCTCCTCCTCCTCCTGTTCCTGCTCCTGCTCCTGCACCTCCCATGGGAGGAGCAGGCAGACCTTGGGGTTGGGCAGCAGCCGATGCAACTGGTGCTCCTCCAGCTTGCTGAGGAGGACTCATGCTGCGTGGAGTACCAATGGGAGCAGGGTGGGGCGAGGGAGTCGACGAATGGGACTGCGAGTGCGTGTGCGAGTGCGAGTGACCACCATGGGTGGACCCAGCACCAATCGAGCCAACGGAACCAGGGCCATGGCCATGCATGGAGGTATGCGGCAGCGGGTGGCCGTTGCTATGGCCACCACCACCATTGCCTGCACCACCCAGCGGTTGGGCAAAGGGGGGTTGCGATGCGTGCACACCGTAGGCCGGCGGTGGGTACGCATAGGAAGAGTAGTTAGCATTGTTGGGGTTAGTTTTCAAGAGGTTAGTTTGGGTTGATGGTTGTGGGATTTGCGATGGGGGGAGTTGCGATGGTTGTGGTGGTGGAGGTTGAGAATGGACCGACTTCCAGGGGGCAGCAGCCGCGGGCGGCAGTGTAGCAACCAATGGGGGCGAACCGCCGGTGCCAAGTCCATGGAGAGACGGAGGTGAATGTCCGTGAGCATGACCATGGGTGTGTCCATGCTGAGTCGCAGCAGCAACAGCAGCAGTAATGGCTCCAGGTACAGAGTTGGTGATTCCAGTGCCAGGAGCAAGCGCACCGCCATGAGGAGGCGATGAGTTGCCAATTCCTGCGCTGCCACTAAGCTCCTGCATCAGCTGCTCGTACTCTCGATCATGCATGTGTCTGCTGTCACCGCCAGCCGCAGCAACAGAGTTGCTAGGGCCGCCGTGGTTGGCGTACTGGCCGCTTCCTCCTTCAGACAGCCGGTCACGGCTGCGAGGACGCTCCTTACAGTCTCTGGCAAAATGGCCCTGGTGCCCGCAGATGCGGCACACGACAGACGCAGTAAAGTTCTTGCGCTGAGGGCAGTCATACTTGCGGTGGCCCACGTCGCCGCAATTGGGGCACGGCTGGGACTCGTCGTCACGGAGCGTTCCATTGAGTGCAGCCAGCTCTCTGAGCTGGCCCCGCTTGAGCTCGTTCTGCGCCTCGGGCGTACTGGCAGCCGTCTCAATCACCCGGTTCACCAGCTCCACCGCCCGCTGCACCTTGTCCTCGCTGTCGGCAGTAATCACGCAGTGCAGGTCCTCCTCCATCGACGACTGGAACGGAATGTCGGTACGGCCCTTGCCCTCCTTGACGGATCCCTTTCCGCGAATGGCAATGCGTGCTCCACTCTCCTCCTCCATCTGCTTGAGTGTCTTGCCTCGGGGGCCCAGCAGCAGCCCAATAAAGTTGATCTCCGGATAGTCGTTGACCGGAATGTAGATCTTCTCCTGGTTGCGCTGCGGTCGGTTAAAGTCCGCCGGCGGCTTGTAACCCGGGATCGAGCGAATGGCCCGGTCCACAAGTGCAATCCGCTCCGTCTCGAGCTTGGTGCGATACCGCTGCTCACGGGTGTTGACCCGGCGTCCGTTACTATCGTACTGCGGCGGAGGGCTTGGCGACCGCTCACGATCGGCAGGAACCACATTGTTGCGTCGCAGGCGCTCAGTGATCTCGTCGATGCGGTAGTTCAGTGCATAAACATCCAGCTGCTCCGGCGTCATGACGCCCGAGACAGCCACCGGTCGTTTGAGCAGCTGAGCCATCTTGTTTTCCTGAAACGGCGCTCCCCAGCGGTCTTTTTTACGTTTGCTGTCCATCGCCGTGCCAGGGCCGCCGCCGCCGCCGCCGCCGGTATTGTTGGTGCCGCCAGTAGTGGCACCACTGCTGGCTCCCAAAGGCGGTGATGGTGACCCGTTATGGTGCGGGTGCGCATGTCCGTGCTGGTTTTGATGGCCATGATGCTGATGGGACATCATCATAGGTCCGTCGCTGTGATTAGTGGCAGGAAGGGCTGCCGAGTTAACGTCTCGGCGAGCCACGTTGGACGAGTTGAGCATGTTAGTTGGTTTTTTTCAGTCTTTTTAGTAATTTTTTTTGGTCGTTTTCGGTGAGTTGTTATGGGTTTTTCCTTTGATGCGTTTTCGATGTTAGTCAAGATGTAGTCCGAGTGGTAATGATGGTTGTGATTGTTTCTGTCCGGAGTCTAAACGGTGGCTGGCTGAGACTTGGCAGCGCACGACTGTCGTCGGTGGTGGTGTGCTCTATTCCTGATCTAAAACAATCAATCAAGAACAACAGCTACTCCGAACCCGCGGGCTTCTGTAAAACTGAGGTGATGAGGTGATGTGTAGTCAGAATTGATAATGAGTGCTGGCAGCCGGCCTAGGGATAGGTGCACGCAGCCTCAGTGCAAATTTTGACAGGGCAGAGCCGAAAAAAAGCTAGTTTGGCCATTTTGTTGGCCAACCTAATTGCCTGGGTTAGGCCCCCTCTACTCACAGTGACCAGTCTTCATCATAGGCCGTTACCATCTGTTGGCCCGTCCACAACAAAGTCTTATGGTGCTGTTTGCCATGTTTCTGGTCTACGATCACTCGATTACTAGACAAATGGGACCTCTGAACAATCCGACAATATGTAAGTTAATGACATGTACATTTCTAGTTGACAAGACCCAGCTCTTGGGCCGTGACTTTTCGCTGGGGTTGAATAACCGGGGTCTTTTCTCCTTTAGCATGCTGGCGGTTCATTTCTTGAGCAATGGCTATGGTTCGCTTCTTCTCCTTGACATGGTGGAGGCACTCCTGGTAATCCTCGGCCATGGGCGTGCACTGTTGGACGTCGGACGTGCGTTGGGCGGTATAGCATTCTGCGAATCGTTGCCACTCGGCAAAGCATCGGCTCACGCCTCCAGAATATGACACTCCGACCATGACGATGTAGTTAGTAGTCTTGCGAGTCGTGCCTGAGTCTTGACTGGACAAATCAAAACGTTAACTTAACCCACCCAACTAGTATTGATAATCTTTAATTTATTATATGCTATCTACTACTAGGCAAAGTACCGAGGCTCGTTGAAAACATGGTACGCATGGCCACGCACTCCCTGGCCCTTGAAAAGATCAGGGAATCGTAGCGACTCGGGAACCTGGTCCTCAGAGATACGAACGTTGGAATAGTTGGGCTCTTGGCCCACAACAAACTTGCCAACCTGCACCTCGGTATCAGTAATAGTCGATCGGCTGACACGCGCGTAACCAGTTCGCTTGATGTTCTTGTATAAAATGTACTGGCACCAGCGGTCCCAGTCCGAGGGATCAATGTCATGCATACCCGAGTGCTGCGACACATAGGTGTTGTAGTTGCCCTTGAGCGGCACCGTCACAAGGTAACTCAGTAGAATGAGCGGGTTCGACGAAGACGCCATAATGTCCGCAACGCCCAGACTCTGCAGTCTGCGGTCCTCAACATCTTCTTCCTGACCAGAGTGGAACACCACAATGTCCACAGCCTTGCCGTAGACGTCCAGAGTTGCATGGATAGCAGGAGCAAGCTCTCCCACAGGTGACGGAAGCAGGTGGTGAGTCGAGTTCAAAATCGGAAACTTGCTCAGCAAGCAGCAGCCCCATGTATGCTGATTGGGGCCCGGGCCAAAGTCTGCATAGTAACCCAGCTCCTCGGCAATCTGTTGCGTAAGGTCACGGTTGCCCATAATCACCCGCTGCGTGTCGCTCTCGAGGAACCCAATCACATCAACCTCAAGCTCCTCAATAAGGTTGCGCATGCGCGTCTCGCTCGCCCACATGTCGTTATCCAGACCAAAGTGGACCGTCCAGATGCCTGCAGTGAAGCTCTGCGACTCGGGGTGGTGCGGCGTGGGAACGTCTCTATCAAAGCGCTTGGCAGTAATGCCAAGCGACACAAGCAGACATAGAACCAGAGCAACACCCACCTGCTTGGACACACGGCGCATAATCTCTCCATTCAGCTTGAACGATGCAGTGCCACTGCTGTGGCTGTTTTTAAGCGACTTGGCCATCTTGGGCATGTTGACCAATCCAGCGCCAATGCACGCCATCTGCATGATAAGCACAAGGTCAGACCGCTCACGCAACAAAGGTCCGCCAGGCACAAAGGCATAGGCAACAACCCAAACATGCGCAAGGTACAGCAGTACCAGCACAAATGTGGCCACGCCAAACGACTTGGTCGGGTGGTGCCGTCCCGCGCTCTCTAGAAAAGTGGGAACAAGATGCATCAGGTACCCGGCCATAATCAGGCCTCCAACGTACCCGGTCCAGCCGCGGAATGCATAGAACACAAAGGTAGCCACACATGCCACAAAATATCCTCTCCAGGCACACTGTGCCGCGTTGCACTGCTTCACACCAACATACACTCCAGCACACATTGCCAGAATGGTGAGTGCTCCGTGAGGGATGGGCTGCGGTCCGCCAGGGTACCCGGCCCAGGCCCACAGAATCAGCGTGGAGCTGTCGGAGAGAAGAGAGTGTAGCGCAAACAGCAGTCCTCCAAGTCCCAGGCCAGCAAGCACACTGCTTTCGCCAGTCTTGGCAATAGCAGCCATAGACGTGGGCTGGTCCGTGGCGTACTGGAGACGGGATGCGAGGCACGCAGCTACGAGTCCAACAACAAGGCCAACAAAATTGATGCCGCCATTCTCAAGATGCATAATGGGCCACATGGGGTTGTTGGTGTACCACGCGAGCTTGAGAATCACAGTGCAGATAAGACCAATGGAGAACGCAGACGCACGCTGGGTCGCAGCCAATGGTCTACGGGAGATGCCCCAAAACTGCATGGCCAAGCTCGCCGTACCGAACACAGCTCCAAGTGCAGTCACCTCCAGTCTGTATTCAGGCTTGAGGATGCGGTACGCACCGACTCCAAAGATGGTGGTAAACACAAACGTAATCTGCGGGCAATTGGCGTAGAGCGAGCGCAGGAATGGGAACATTAGCAGAAGAGGTCCGCCCATCACCGCAGCAACAAGCGCCTCGTAGCCACTGATACCCATGTGCCACAGCGGAAAGTACCAGATTAGCAGCGGTACCGCGGTGATGACGGTCCAGAACATGGTCCAGTTGACAATGCTAACGGCGAACCCAAAATTGTCGAACCCGTACATTCTTGCGTTGGTAGACTTTTCTTCGGCCCTGGCTTTCTCTACTTCAAGCTTGGAGCCGGCGGGACCAGCACCAGTAGAATCCACAATGGCCAGCTCAAGGTTTCTAAACTCAAAGAGCGTACCAGCATCAAACGCCAGATCCAGCACAATCAGCGCCCACTCGAAAAACGCATATGTCGTGTATGCTCCCGGCACGCGGTGCACCTTGTGCTGGATGAAGAAGTAGATGAGGGGAATTAGTGTGAAGAAAAACAGCGACGCCGTCCAGGTTCGGTACTTTCTCGCAGACGGCTCGGTGGTCGAGCGCACGCGTAGTATTGTCCACGGGAGCGTCAACACAAGGTACGAGATCATGAAAATGTCGTGCCAGTTATGGTCGTCAGTCGAAGTCACATATGTCCAGCCTCCGCAAGTGAGCGTGCGCAGAATTCCACTGATCAACAGCCACTGCGAGTGTGTAAGCAGATACGTCATAAACACTAGCACAAATCGCGAGCCCGAGGTGATCGCAATAAAAACCTGGAACACAGACCGTTCAGGGTACCGGTCGCCAATGGTGGCACTAACACTGGGAAACCACTCGATAGGGTAGCCAAAGTGCTCGTTTTCGACAATCTTGTAGTAATGCAGCCACACTCCTACAACAAGCGCACCCACAAACGCCAGGCTTGCCGAGACAGTGTGAGCGTACGTAACCCACGCAGCATTCACGCGCCAAAGCGTCCGTGATGACGCAGGCTCTTGCCTGCCGCTCTTTTCGTTGGGCATTGTCGTACCATGTTAATCAGGGGGAGTGTCCTTTAACCTTAGCCCGGTCGCGTCATGTGACTATATATTTGGAAATATTGTCTCTTGCCTATTATCCTACCAAGACAATAAATACAGCATCAAGTCCGCTTGTACACCAACTATTCACTGTCCGCGAATACCATTCAAAAGTGTCGTATATACAAGCTGATTCTGCCCATTATTGAATCCAGAGCTAGGTCATCCTTAAACCTGTTAACCCAAAATGGTTTCGCTGAACTCTGCCCAGCAAAGAGCACCTCAAGCCAGCCAACAAGGCAGTGATGTTCTGTTTGCGCCAGGATCTGTGCAATCTCTACATCGGGAACCTGTCGCTGGCCGACAACGCTGCTTTCTGGCCTCTACTTGTGGAATTGTCTTCGTTAGCCGTCTTTAGATTGTCTCAAGCACTTTCCGTTGCTTTTATATTCGGCGAGTTTCTTGTTTACAAAAGCTTTTGGTAACTTCTTTCCAAGACGCGCCTCAGATTCTCGACAGTGCACAAAAACGCGGCCCACTTTCTTGTAATCGTTCGGCTAGTCCTCGCATGTTTCATTGGGTCAAGTTTTGCGGTCAACCACGAATTCGAGGGCTCGCCTCCCAAAATGAATTCATTGGCGAGGACCCGCATGTTTGATCTCTGATCTTAAAATCCTTGGAAGGGGATCCAACCTCCTCTAGAGTTCTCTACTTTCCAGGTGACCTCCGAGACGGTTCTCGCGATGCACTTCTCTGGTTTGTCCACCGTGCGTTGCCAGACAGTTCCGGCCCTGTCCACTTCCACGACGCGTTGACTCTACTGCTTTGGGATTTCAGCCGAAGACGAGTCTCACCATTGCGGATTTCAGCGTCTCGCCTGCCAACTTCCAGTCTTCTTCTTGCACACGAGACAGTACACGGGGCTTTCATCCTGAGTGACCATGGGGCCACAGAGTCGGTTCGCCCGTTGAGCTAAAAAAAGCTCATGGGTGTGTCCCGGCAGACACGTACGAGTACTCTGAGTCAATTCGACGTTTACCATTCCTAATGCCAGCAGCTGTCGGCCCGAAAGTAATTGAGCCGGGTCTCTTCAACGCATTGGAGTATGTGTGGATTGACTTCCATAGGTTCATCCAGCTGGAGTGCAACATATGGACTGGTGAGTTCTAGTTTGTGGAGCGTGGGGATCTTGGGCAGAACCAAATGTATCTGGGTTGTATGGTCTGGCATCCCCAGATTTTTAGCTCACGTAAGTTTTCACACCATGACAAATCCAGCTTCCACGGAGTGCGGTTCAACGTGTAATTTGTCCGGTTAAAGTGTATCACGAGTGTGGTAAGGCAATCCGGTAATCTTTCACGTAGCGTCTGACCAGCAGTTGTAGCGTATCGTGGTTCTAGGTGGCTTGTAGATTGTGTTGGTCCTTCTCTTTCGCATTCGAGTATCGGCAATTTCAAGGTAAAGAAAGACGCGTCAAGTTTTCTGGGGAGATGGCACAACGCAATATTTGCTTCTTTCGTGGAGCAACGTCTTAGTCTCGAACACAGACTTGTAGCGACGGGCTCTATTGTCCATGCCCCGTACAACTCACTGTTCCTTAGTTTCTTGTGCGTTGTGCTGCATCTCCGGCAGAGTTTTATAGCACCGATCACATTCTCAGCATCGTTCGCTTGTTTCTGTTTTGCGGCTTCTTCTGCGGTTAACCAATAGAGAGAACAAACCACCAGATTCGAGATCGAAATTAAGCTTTGTAAAAGACGATTAATCTTACAATTAGGGGCTTATCGTACTACATTAAGAGCTGTAATTTTTCTTTTTCTAGCTAGCTCCTATTAACATTTATTCAATTTATTCATAGAGTTAATAATTGCATAAGATCAGTCATGGAAGGGAATAATGGAAGAGAAGACCGCTCCGTCCAACAGAGGCTGGTCGTTTCCGAAACGGTAAAGTTGAAACCCCTTTTGATCGTCGCTCGGCTTCAAGGAGTACGTGTAACCGAGCTGCCCATCAGTCATGCTGGCGAAAGTTTGAAGGATGATATGGACCAAGAGAGGTTCTGTCTTCATAACCATGGGCCCAAACTCTAGCCGGCAACCTGAGCGCCCAACTTTGAGGACCTTCATTTCGCCGCCACCGTACATCACAATGCAGTAAACGAACTCTCTCAGTATGTCTCTGTTCAGAGCCTCATAACCGTATGCGATGCTTCGAGTAATGACGCTCAGTTCATCATCATCAGCCTCCACAATGACATCGGGCGAGTCGCGATAGGTTACGGTAGCATCTCTGTCGCCCTTTGGCTCATTCGTCACGGTGCGTAATACAATATCCGGACGAGTCTTCTCCTCCTCGACTTCGGATTGGGGTTCCTCTACCCAACAGCGATCTTCTCCTGTGTATCCCGTCTGTGAGAGGTTGAAGCGGGTGAAATCGGTGAACATGCGTATGATTTGTTTCTTGCTAGCACCGGATTCCAATGCAGCCACGAAATTGTCGATGTATTTCTTGCGGCCCGGTTCGTCTTTGCTGATGAACGAGATCTTGTCTTTATCCGTGGTAGCTTCAGAAAGAAGCTTGGAAAGGTGACTTTGCTTTTCGTTCTTGGGCATCTCATTGACTCTATCGAGGCACCAACTTTTGGTACTGTCGTAGACAGGGTGGGCAAGGTCGGCTAGACTCATGATACTGGTTGTCTTGCTGGGATGGGATCTCTGGATCTCGCGGTGATGGGGTAGTAACAACCTACTTGGGTAGCGCCAAGGCTTAGGGTTTCCCCGACCCGATGATGGCGTCATCACATCTCCCTCATCAACTAGGGCAATGTGGATGCAGCAGATGGAATGGAACGAACGATACCACCTTAGGACTTTGTAAGCGCTATCCTCATTTCAATCTGAGCCGTACGGGTCCCGAACAAATCTGTGATAACCGTTGTAATGCTAGTTGTCTGCGTCAGCCGGCCGCTGGTTGTTGTGGAGAAATGCACGCCGCACTCACACTTTCTCAATGCCTTTTATGTATAACAACACAGTTCCTTTGGCAATACTGTGCAACCAAACTCGCCTCCAATCCTGGTCAAGTGATGAAGTTGCCAGTAGAAGCGAGAGGCAGGGACCGGACGCAGTCATCGGGGCTGGTGCTTCATGTTGATGATTTTCCATTGCAACTTGTCCTGGGAGCCCTATTTTATTATTGGGGATACGCCTGGCCGTTCTTGGCCATGGATGACACCGCATGGAGTCAGCTTCTTGATTATCTTGCGGGCTGTTATCCTTCATCTCTATGCCTCCATGTCTACAATGCAAGCGCAGTTTGACGGGAGTTGCCACGACCAGCGTGAGCAATGTCAGCGGGGCCGAATCACGATTCACGGATTACAGCATCACTGCGATTTTCGGAGATGTGAATGTCGCATCATCAACGTCTTTTGAAGAGCCGTATGTATTCTGTCGTCTTGTCCTGTCTCGTCTTGTCTTGTTCCAGGTGTCGTGTACCTGTTGGATGATAGTTCTGCCACGCTGCCTTAAATATGTCCGCCGCCGACCGAGGGGGAATCTTTTACCCAAATGGGTAATACTGTAAACAGTAGGGGATTTTCGTGAGCCCAACAAGTGATGTGTAATCTACATATACACACAAAATACAAATGACACACGTAAGCCATTCTCTAGCTAGAATGAAATGACGGTCTTCTCACCAGCCACGGCCCAGATGAACGCCGGCTTCTCATTGGCTTCCTCGGCCAATTAGATCTAACCAAACCCATCGGAATACGTTACCCTAAAGCCTGTGATGCAGCGCAGATGGCTCTGTGGGCTACGGTTCTATGACAGTTCAGACTGTCGGTCTGTCACATGGCCGTCTATTTAGAGACACAGCGTTGGTATCTCTGGTCCAAGCCCAAGGTGGCGCGCCAGGTGTGTTGGCGGATCGTGTTGTTTTTACGTTATTGGTGCTGACTATTGGCATCAACCCCCTCATACCTATCCGGGTCTCTCTGATGGAACAGCCGCCATATCCCCGTTCACGGTGGTATTCCAAATGTCCGGATCTTCTGACACCGGCTCGTTTATGAACGCAGTCGTCGTAACCTCAGTTCGTTTGCCGGAAACCACGCGAGAACCCGTCTCATGTGGTCCATGGGTGAGCAGCGGTTTGCTCTGCACTTTATGGCACAAGTCACTGGCTTCCGCGTTCCCGTTTTTACCCTCATGTCAACGGCGCTCGAGTCGGTAGTGTGCGTTGCCACATCTTTCATTGTAGCCGGAGCTGGCTCCAGGCTCTGGTGTGTTTATCAAGATTGGATTAACGTCCCTGCATTTCGGCAAGGCCATGAATGTGCAGCTCAAGATGCAGCAGCTGCCTTGTCACAACTGGACTAACCCGTGGAGACGGTTATTGTGGGTGTCACACTAAGGATTCTTGTTCAGGGATGGTCTTCGTACATTGAGCAGGGTGTGTTCTCAGTTATGTCCGTGGGTTGGAAGTTACTGAAACGCACCAAGCTCCACAAGGCTCACGAGGTTGATCTTGAGACTGACCGCTATATATCTTAATGATGAGTTACGAATCAAATTAAGCTGCATGCCAATGAAAGATTGTCCGATAAGTCCGATATATGACTGGTCAACCCTAGCCCCGTGTTATAGCTTTGGAGGAGGTGATACTTCTCCGTAAACAAGTTTCAAGTGTATCAGAGAATATCATAATATAGGTGCGCATGTAGCCACATGATTTCACCTCCCATACTGAAACTACGTGACGTGTGAAATAGCAAAGCTTCGCGCCAACGAAAAGTGGGCTTGCTCTGGTATCCACATACACTTGCGTTCAACCGAAAACGCTGGTATCCAAATGCCGGGACGAATGCTTGTTTTGCCTTGAGCCTATGCGGACACCTGCCTCGAGCAGTCCGCCGTCGGGTTAGGAAAAGCGGGGTCTGGCTCATTACCGACTGCCTTACGTTTATTGGCTCGCAGGTTTTCCGACATACAGGCTTTGCATAGGAAGCGTTCTAAGTTCTAACTTAGAGCAAAGTTACTGCTTGTTGCTGCTTTTTATTATGAACAGCCTACCTAGAACTGACATAATACATTTACGTCCAATCATTTGACAAATGGGTCATGGGGCCGTGGCCCCGATGCACAGCAGGATCTGCATCTCCTGCAAGCTTGAGGGTCAAATTCAAGGATAAGCATTTTGTGCTTATTGGACAATGACAGCCTGATCAAATCGGTACAAATTCAATGGAGTCTAGACCCCGGGGCAAAGTGGTCTCGCCTGGAATCTCCCATTCGAGCGAACTATGTAAGTGAGCAGACAGCCAAGTCCAGTAGACTATAGGTTAACAAAAGTCCACATGCCCTGATCGCAACCCCAATGCAGAGCCAAGAGACCAATGCGCGTGCAGATGCAGTTGCAGTAGGGCAAAGAGCACGCTTAACCCGAGATAAGCTATACAGGAATGGACACTAAAATAGAGTCGTCGCCGCCGCGCACGGCAATGTCTCGGCAGGGACTACTGCCGGGAGAGCTTGCATTATGACCCTGGTTCTGTTTATGTTTGTGTAAAATCCTGCGCAGGCACATGCGTTTGGTGAGTCGTTATGCGAAACAATCACCCGACGAAGTGAGGGGTTAGTAGGAATGGATGCGTTGCTTGCCGCGGAGATAGACAAACAACATCAACAAACAAACAAAAAAAAAAAAAATTAAGAAAAAAAAAAACCAACCTAAAAATGAAAAAGAGTAAAGAGAAAATGTAGCTCACTGCTCCGTATCCAGGGCATAGAGCCGTACGCCAGCCAGTTGTTCCTGAATACGCCCGAAAATAACATGACGCTGAAAGGATCGGCGCCGCGATGTCTCACATCGGCAAGCATGTATGCGGACCCCCCATATCGTCGGTTGGGGTTGAGGCACCACCAATTAGGGCCTCACGACGCGATATGCACAAACAGGGTAACGCGCGGCTGGGGTCTGGGTTTGTGCTGTTGGCCCTCGACCTCGACATGCACCCAGCTAAATAAGTGAGGGTGCTGCAGCAGTTGAAGGAATAAGCCGCCAATCCTCGACAAATCGCCCCATTTTTCTGGCCCTGCGAGCAGCCTGGACACTTGTGCAGTGACCAGCATCGACATTCTCCTAATCTTGGACACCGAAACTCTGTAATCCACCCGCGCCTTTAAGAGTAGGCACAGGATCTGAGGGTCTGTGCTCTACACAAAATCTAACTTCTTTGCTGCATTGACCAGCAGCCCCGCACGGTGAACACGGCCAGTTTATCTGTCAAAATCAATGGCTGGCAAGTTTGTGTGCGAACATGAAGGCTGTGGAAAGGCCTTCAATCGCAGAGACTATTTGGACCGGCATGCGGCAAACCACCTTGAGGTGAAGCCATTTCATTGTACTACCTGCGACCGGTATTTCGCTCGGCATGATCTCTATGACAATCACCTTCAGACAAAACTTCACGTCAAGCGCACAAGTGAACTGAACCCCGGCCTGGCGGCAGCGGGTCAAGATACCCCTGGGGCTACGAGTCTTGATTCTATGAGCATTGGCTCAGACCTCTTCTCGGCGGATCCAGCCCCCGACCATGACAAGAGTAAAAAGAAGCGGCGGCGAGCAGGATCCTACCCCAGTCCATCTTCTAGTGGAAACGAGAACACGGACCTTTTTGGTGCAACCACTGGCCCAGGACTCCCTTTCGATAATAGCAGCACGGGCACTAATAATTATAGTTATGCTGGTTCATCATCCTCGTCTCAGTATGCGGCGGCCGCTCAAAATCAACAACAATACTCGGGCGATGCTCCTGGGCTCAGACTTAATGGACTGACGAGGTATGACAGTCTGAACGACTACACCGGTCATCTTCAATTGGACTCTAATGATTTTGCATTTAACAACCCGCAGCCGGAGTCTCTGGAACCTGAGGCGCACACGTTCATGTGGCTCTTTGACGACCAGGACCCAACCCCCTATGATGCCCTCTATTCACGACATAACGACATGCATTGGAACAATGCACTCCGCCTGGAAATCCCGGTGCAAAAGCAATATGCACCTACGCACATCCCCCATGCCATTTGTGACCGCATCAGAGAGATTCTCGACCCGCTGGGTGGCTGCGATCAGGTTCTGTCGGACGAAAATCTCGGCCTGTATGTGGATACAATCTGGAACTACTCAGAGGCGTTTCACATGATAGTCCACCGACCAACATTTAATATCGAGGAGCACGCTGCCGAAACCCTTGCGACCATTGTAGTCGTAGGAATGGCTATTTCGCGGAACAGTCAGCTTGAGGAGCTGGCCAAGGCGTTGTACTCTCGTGCATTTGTGGCCATTAAGACTGCTCTTTCCCATGTGGCCTGTGACGAGTCGAACCCGGTGCTTTCGCCCGCCTACATGTACGAGATTTCTCTGTTTTCGGCAATCTGTCTGCTCATGCGTTACGAGTCCCACATTATGGGAGGGGAGACCGACGGTCCATACTGCGTGTCAAGTGGCAAGTGGCTGATAGAGAAGTACATGTGGTACCTTGTGCCTCGGGCTGGAGTGACAGGTGCCAAGGGATCGAGCATCAAGTTTGCCACCCTCGAAGAAGACGGGTACCATCTGTTTAATCCACCCCATAACATCATGTACGACTCGGAGGCCCTGCGTTCATTCAAAGAGACTCAGTGGAGAGAATGGGCCCGATATGAGAGCAGTAAGCGCACCGCGCTTACTGCTCTGTTCTGCGACGCAATCCACAAACTCGAAAACGGGTCGGGTTCGTCGCCCCTTACGCTATTTGACCTCAACTGCCATATGCCTGTCTCGGAAATCCTCTGGAATGCCCAATCCTACTCCGAGTTCCAGGCTATTATCGGCGACGACTTTGATACAAACTTCGACGGAGGAAGCCCCAGAAGAGTCGTGCGAGGATGGTCCTATCTTAAGACCATCAAGAGCATGCTGCGGTTTCCTTCTCTTGCCTCCAGCACTGCTGCCGACTCCAGCTTGAGCCCTATGGCCATCAATCCGTATGTGACGCCCACCACGCCTACTGGACACAAGCAGCAATACCCCTGGCCCCTCTTTACCCTCACATCTGTGTTGTATGGTCTTCTCACCGTCGCCCGGCTCATCAACAGTGAAGGAGCCGATTTGTCGTTCCAGGACACCGAGGTCGGACAGCGTCTTAATAGCATGTGGACGGTGGAGGATGCCAAGTGGCGTATGGACGTTGATCGCGGCATACTCCTTCGCCTCGCCCGAGGATTCGACAAGTTTGCCCAGGTGTTTGAGTTTTGCAGTACTGGGGGCCGTGGTGAGAACGCCGGCGAAACCCACTATCCGTTTAGCGTTCCCGAGTTCAATGCGCTCCACATTGAAAACTTCAACCTGGTGGGCCAGATGGCCAACCAGATGGGATCCGGGGCGTTTCTGGAATTTGTGCTTTTAATTCTCCTCAACTATCACTCGTCGACGATGATGATGAACGAGGAGGTGCGTCTTGTGGCGGTGTTTGCCAACAGACTGCCCTATTTCCTTGCAGTACACGCGCCCGCAGCCCCTCCCGATGGACAGGGTACCGTCCACCCTAGCCAGGACCCACAGATTTTGCTTCTGCAGGAGTTTGCTAGCCACATTCCAGCACAAGAGGAGCTGGCCAAGTGGCGTCGTTCCCCTGAGACACGACGTCTGGTTACCAGTGCCTGCTTGTTTCTCGTCCGCGTCACGCGCGCCAAGAGGCTTCTTGATCGCGACAGAGTCGAGAATCTCATGCTAGGCATGGTCACCTACTACTCAGTCGTTATTCTGTGGATGTACAAGGGCAACTGTGAGCGGTGCCTGCAGGTTGCATCGTCCGATACTCTGGTGATTGAGCAAGCGACGCAATATTTGCATCGAATTTGGTGCGAGGTCACCGGCATCCCCGATAATACCAACACTTCATGCTCAAATGGCCCTGCCATCGTGGTAGCACTAGGCGCTTGGCTACTGCGAGGAATCCCCATTGGAAAAGAGCAGACCGGGGGTCAAATTTTGCATGCCCTCTACGTTAGCTTGATCCCCGCGCATAATTACAGCATTTACCTATAATATCTAACCCTCCACTAACCAATTAATGTATTATTATGATTCCTTTACCCTATCGTTTTGGTCGCCCGTCTTAAGAGCAACTTCCCGAGTCGTTCCCCACGTAAAGTCGTCAAAGTGCCAAAATGCATACAATGGTAGCACAAAGTTCCATACTGGCAGACTCACCAGATAGATGACCATCCATACGGCATACATCCAGCGATGAGCCGTTATCAGAATCAGTATCCCAGGCGCTCCAATAATCATAAGAAGCAGAGCCAGCGGTATGAAGGGAGCTGGTGACTGGTACACGCACATGACCACCATGTAGATGCTAAACGCAAACGCTGCGGGAAGCGTCACGGTGCCTATCAGTTCTACGGCAACAACAAACGGCATAGAAAAGCAAAAAACACCGCAGAGGTTGGGCACAAGCACAAGTTCCAGCAGGTTGTGGATGGTCGAATTGATCCAGCGTCGGCGTTGGTTGAGCAGAACCGGGAAAGTGTGAGGGACAACAGTCTTGCACTTTGCTTGCGGTAAAAACATTTGCTTGCGTCTAGGGAACCGCCGCAGCATTAACGTGCTGAGATATCGATCTTCTCCAAGAAGAAGTAGGTTTTTGTCATGCACCGTGTTCGTCTCGGCCAGGGAATACTGGTTCACGATATCCTCGTTGGCCAGCAGGAGCTTTTTCTTTGGCAAAGTCTCGTCTTGTGTGCAACTGCCTCTTCGCGGCCTTGACCAGGCTCGCTTTGGTATTGAGGGAGGTTGGCCCATCTGCTGGATGCGATACATGGAAAAGCATCCCGGCAGGCAGGTGACACGTCCAAATACAGACTCGAACGATTTGTTCAGATGGTGCGAGATAAAGTACTCAAACACCTGGATTCGAGTGATCCACGAGTCTCGCTTATTGGCAATCTTCGTCTCACCACACAGACCCATGATCCACTTGTCTTTGCAAAGTGCGACGACCATTCGCCGCAAACTGCTGCCGTATATCTGTGTATCTGCATCCACCATCAAAACAGCTTCAAAAGACCTGGGATCAAAATTGAGGGTTAAGATGGCCTGTGACAGAGCCTGCTCAAATGCTCCCATCGGGTAATTGTACAGCAAGTTTTGCATAAATCTCATCAGCATGACTTGGGAGTCTCGCTTCCCCCGATTCCCAGGTTTTGGTGCATCTTGCTCTTGTTCGAGTCCGGTCTTCACTAGTACAATCATGGGTACAAGAGTAGATGTTTGATCTACACCGTGGAAAAGGGCCCCACCACTATCTGCGTGTTCTCCGCCATTATAGTATCCTGGATAGACGCGTACATTATTTGTCTTTAGTCGTCCAGTGCCAATGGCGGTATATGGGTGGTCGCAGCTACGTACAGTTTCTGCCACAGTAGAGGTTGCCGGCCGCAGCATCGACAGCGCAATATCACACGTTCTCTCGCTATTGTTTTTTCCCGTAACAAGACCATCGCAAATGACCAGAATCAGCTTCTTTGAGTTGAGATAGTCGGCATCAACAATCGAATCTAGTGTGGTCTGGAGGCCGGCTTTGTCTTCGGAATAAGCTGTTACCAGACAAATGACGTTCATCGTGGCCGCGTCACTGCCTCGAGGCACGCTTTTATCAAATCCTTTCTCCACGTCACCATCATCGCCGCCGCCGTTTGTCCCACCCCACACAGGCTCCGACAGCCTCCAGGCCATAAACCATTGAAAATACACAGCCAACAGAAACTTGATTCCCAGAATGGAGAAAATAAACGCTAGTGAGACGTACAGCACAATATGCGACATGAGGCAGCCAACACTCTCGGCGTCCACAACGCCAATCTTGGTCACCTGTGCCAAGCATTTCGCTGCCTCAATGTGCAGTTTGTTGCGGCCGATAACATACGTCATATCCATAGAGGACACGCGAGTATTTACAATCTGCTGCAATGCAGGACTGAACTTCCAGTCCTGGTACGGCAGTTGTGCCAATCGATCCAAGTCCAAAACATCACCGGCGTAGACAACAAGATTCCTCGAATATGTGTCGATCTCATCCTCGACATCCTGCCACGAGTAGTACACGTCTGGAGTATCTTGAAGTGGGATGGAATAGATTGGCTGTCGCTGCTTATCATCTAAATGACACAGCTCGGTGTAGTAAGATGGAACAGGAGTAAGCAGCACTGATGTTTGATCTGGGCTTAGTGTATTATGAGTGTGTGTTGGGGGTTCATCGGCTGCAATGTTGACGAGCAGGACATCGTCGTTCTGTACTCTGACTGTGGGATTTGTTTCAGTGAGTTGTTGTGGCTCAATAGGAGGCTGCTCAATAGGATGCTCGATAGTGGGTTGCTCAATGGGACGTTGTGGTGCCTCGCTCGACGTATTAATGGGTGGCTTGGCAAGTTGAGTAGTCGCCAGAATTATAGGTGCATCGGGCGCAGGTACTGAAATAGCTAAGTTGTTTCCTAGATTTTCAGTTGATGCAATGGCAGGTGAATCCAAAGTTGGTAAAAGATTGGTCATAGTTTCAGTGTTGCCTGCTGGCAGAGTTTCAGGCCGTGTCAGTTGTAGCGATATAGGATTGTGACTGTCAAGTGTAATTGTTGGACCCGGATCAGGAACTGTGGAACCTTCGGCGGGCAGGTTGAGCGTCTCAGCTGGCCGCTGTACTGGTGGTAAATTTTCCACTTGCGGTGGCACGGCAATCAAAGGCTCTTTCGTGCCCGCATCCGCACTTGGTGAATCAGTAGATGTCATCCCTGGGATTGGTGTTCCTGCTAGTCCTCCTGCTAGGGTAACACCTGGAGTTATATCTGGAACTGGCGCTGCTAATGCTATATCTGGAACTGGTGCTCCTGCGACATCTATAAGTTGGGGTGCGGTGCCTGGAAGTTGTGGTGCGCCACCTGGATTGAGTACTTCTGGTACTCCAACAGCAGGAAAATCTACCGGAGGAGGCACAATAATCTCGCCAGGTGGAAGCTGTCGCTTTCTCAACTCGTGGTTCTTGGAGACTTTCTCAATAACCTCACCCGAGTCAACAGACAAAAGCTGACACGGAAAGTAGTAGGGTACCTCTCTTTTGCGTGTTTGAGGCACGGTGGAATGCAAAGTGGGCGTAATGTGATCTTTGCAGTGGAAATTGATATTCTGGTAGAGTAGCGAGATGTCAATGTTCTGGAAAGATGTGCCAGTCTCCTGTATTAATAGCCGGTCTTCGGGGCTCAAATACTTGACTTGAAGAGCCCGACCGTGCAGGACCACATAGGTCTTGTCGCTTTGGTCCTCGGTGTAATTCGACCAGGTACTGTTGGGGTTGGTGCTTTTCGACATGAGACTTTTATAGTGTACTCGCGGGGCTTGGTTGCGCCCGCAGACTGCACTGTTGAATCCAAACGTGAAAAACGCTACAAACGCAGTGATCAGCATTATAAGCACGAGCGATCCCATCTTCTCTCTCCAGGCATCCTGTGCCGGTTTGCCCTTAATGTTGAACAAGCGAAGAATAGGCGGTATCGCTGGCAATGTCACAAGTTTACAGTACCAGGCCCAAAGATTGCGTGCGAGTTGCCGATCCATGCTGTCATTTCCATGTTGACTTTGAGCCCGACTATGGGCTTTGCTATTCTTCGATGCTACCGACTGCCTCTCATTATTATCGGCATCCGACTTCTCGGGCGAGGCAAAGTTCGCTGTGGGTGCTACCTCTGTAAGAGCAGGGGTGGCGTTTCCCATGGCCGATCGGGTTGCTAATGTCCATCCCGTAGTGAGATTATCTTCCTGCAAGTCGAAGTCAATGCTGTCATTGATCTTAGCCTCATCAAGGTCTTCGACGAAATGGCACTCATTGTCCTCTGGTTCAGTGGTCGGGCACTCTGCTCCGTCAGCCTCTTTAGCGAGGCCAGATTTCCCATATTTCAGACTTTGGGCGGCAATTGAGCTAGATGGCCGAGACTGCGACGCAAAGTAGATGGTCTCTCGTTTATTAGGATCATCCTCAGCCATTGACGCATAGGAAGAAGACGACGATGAAGTGGAGCCAGCAGAGGACGAGAGCAATCCCGTTGGCATCTGCTTGATCCAATCCGCATCCATTGTTGAATACCTGCTTCTGTGTATATCGATCGAGATGTCACCACTGGCGTCATGACCGATAGTTCAATAATCATGAACGATTTCATGGAAGCAACGGTCTGTGCAACATTAAATCAAACCCCGATCAAAATAAGGCTTATTCCAGTGAATATACAATCTGGTCATAGCTCAGACATTACATCAGATATGTCCAGGACAAAATAAATTAGAGTTCAAGCATATATTCTGGAGTAATGCCCAAATGGAGTAATAAGGAGGACTGGCCGGTGATTCGAGTAAGCGACTGGCTCAAGCAGTTGGTCGAAGAGCAGTACAGAGGATACGGTATTGTACAACTAAACCCCTCAGAACACTCCGAGTCAGAGACGCCAAATAGCTACTTTGACAGTGTGCATTTCCAGCAGATCCAGCAGGAACCTATCAAGACATTTCGAGAAGACACTAAAAAGGACAAGAAAGAACGGAAGCAGCAGAAGAATGGACGTGGTAAGAGCCAGGCAAAGACGCCAGCATACCAGCCGAAGTACTTTGAAGATCCCGATCATGAGCTCGCTCTGTTCATGATCACTGACGGCAGAAGCATGCCGCAGACTGCTCTGTGTGCACTGGGGTGCTTCAATGTACCCCGGGCGTACCGTACGCATCAGAACTATCTACTAAAAGCCCACATCCATCCTCAGTTCCCAGGCTGGCATGACTATGATTCCTGGCTGTCAACGTTGACGGACCAGTTGGCCGAACTGAGCCAGACTGGGTTCAAGGCTCGAGACAGAAACGGAACTCTAAGAACATATAAAGCCCACCTTGTATGCATCACTGACGACCTTGTTGATCGGAACAAGCTCATCAGCGACGAGTACCCTACAATTATAAAGAAATCAGGCTGTCTTATATGTGGCGAGAGTGGACATAATGATCCCGACCTCATCAAGAGCACTAGCAAGGCACCAGGGACCTGGAACCAGAGCAACCTGGCCAACCTTGTGCCAGCAGGAAGTCTCCAGGAAGACCAAGTTGAGGAAGAAGACCCACCAAAGGACGATAATGATGGCCACCACCATTCTGAGGACCCGCTGGATCCGCTAAAGCATGATTGTGACTGCCAGGCGGGCTATTTCCATCCTATTCCTGCGACTGATGCACTGACAGAGCCCGTGACGCGATGGCGACCGTATGTGCGGGAGATCTTTGATAAACTCGGATCGCTGTCGCTGACCACGTCGCATCCCCCTGACCTGTCGCATATCTATAACCATATAATTCCAGATCTGCTGCATGCTACGCGCATAAAATGCAGGCAGGTGTGCCCACCGGACCCAAAAACTCAGGTAGCGCAGACGCGGGGTATGCGACGGCTAGATGCGCTGATCGAGCTGTGGAACCGCCGCAAGTCTCCCAACAGCCTCATGTATTCGCGGCGGCTCGAGGTGATGGACATGTTTTGCTCCGTGTACTATCTGCTTTCGCTGGAGCCGCAATTCAAGGACCTGATGGAGTTTCTGACGTGTGTACAGCGGCTGTTTTTCTTCACGTCGCAGCTGAGCTGCACCGACTTCACTGGAAACGGTCTTGTTCAGCTGCAGTCGTACATTTCTGCGTCAAAGTGGGTATTGTACTCGAGTATCAGCAAATCGGACCCCGATTTGGTCCGCCATCTGTTTGGCTACTGCATGCATCTTTTGGACCATATGGTCCGGTGGACGTTTATGGTGGGGCCGCTGTCCGATATATGGGGGCAGCACACTCTCAAACTGGCTCAGCGGACGACGTTTCTTGTGCTGAGCAGGTCTAGTGGTGATTTCAAGCAAAAGCTACTGGACGAGATTGACAATATGCAGCGAGAACGAGCCGCTGGGTACGCTGCGTTTGCCATGACCAAGCCGTCCATGTTGAAAGATTTGGGGCCATATGAAATCGTCCCCGCCAAGCACGAAAAGCTTCCTTCGTTTATGCTTCCTCGAATTGAGAGCTTTATTGGGCAGGTGATCCGGTACGTTGATAATGAGCCCGGAGTCAAGTTTATTGGAGCTCAGTGGTGGCACGCCATCACTCTGCGCCACATTATGCTCAACACATCATCAATGTTCCCCATTACAAGCAATTTCACCGACGGTAAGATGCACATGGTCGAGTATAGGCCCGTGCCTGACGACCCGGACCTGGACACTGTCCCAGGGCTGACTCAATATGGCCTGCTAATGGGCTTTTTCAACGCTGAGTACGAATTTGAGGGCCAGGCAGAAGTGATTAGCAGAGCCATCATCTGCCCGCAGACCGACCCGGCCAACATGTCTGGGTTCAGAGATTATATTATTGACGGCACGGCCGCGAAGCAGACTACTGACACGCAGATTGTGTCGCTCACCAAGGCTTTCCAAAAGACGTACAAGTTTGTATCGGTCGACGCGCTCATTGAGGAGATCTATCTGTACTCTACTGACAACCCGGACGAATTTATGATTCATTCGGCGGTGACGCGGCGTTTTAGCGACGATGCAACTAGGCGAGTAGCCCTAAAACAACGGCACTGTAAGTTTGGCGGCGACGAAGTACCTGCATGGGCCTGGCATCAGTAGATATCTCACTTGTTTTCTGTTAGCTACAATACATAAATAAGTGTGCCCTCGCCCTGGGCGCGAGAAAACACGAGTTTGGGACATGTAAACAATGTTGAGCTTACACCCTTTTTTAATAATACCATGCCGCCGATTGGCCACCAACATCAAAACGGCCCGGGCAGAACGGCAACTACACCCTACAGCCGGCCGTCTGGTAGAGGTGCTGTCTCAGCAGAAGAAACACGAGCTATTGGAGCCCAGCTGCAGCGCCAGTTGGGACCCGAGTTTGTCTCAACGCGTCCTAGTGCCGGAGGTCGGGTGGCGTATCTCGAGGGATGGAGAGCATTCAATCTTGCAAACGATATATTTGGCTATGATGGATGGAGCAGTGAGATCATGCAGATCGATACCGACTTTTGTGACGAAGTGAGCCAGGGACGCTACAACGTTGGCGTGTCTGTCAAGGTGCGGATCACGCTCAAAGACGGCACATATCGCGAGGATATCGGGTACGGAACCATGGAAAACAGTCGTTCCAAGGCGGTTGCTCTTGACAAGGCGAAAAAAGAGGCAACCACCGACGGCATGAAGCGCGCGTTCCGCCAGTTTGGCAACGCCATGGGCAACTGTATCTATGATTCATCCTACAGAAGCCGTATTGTGCGTGAGCAGAAACCCACTCCTGCGTTTGACACCGACGGTCTCTTACGCGTCGAGGAACTGACGACTGCTCGCAAAGAAGCTGGCCCTGGCTGGAATTCCTCAGTCTTTGCTCCTGATTCCACTAACCAAGCCAACCAAAGCAAAAATAGCCTGTCTGGTAAGGCCACCATCAGTGCTCCAACTGTTGGACCTACTACCACTACTGCCACCACTGCCACCACCACCGCCACTACCACCAAGCCAATTACTAACAGCAACAACTACAACCACAACACCATCAACAATAAACCCCAGGCTCCCCCACCCGTAGAAGTAGAGGAGATTTCCCACTCAGAATTTCCTCCCGGGATCTGTGCTGATGACTTTGAAATGTCTGACGATTATGGCATGGATGAGCCCAGTGAAGGCAATATCGAGTCTACAGAGATGCCTGTACCTGCTGCTTTCTACAGTGCCCGTGTAGCCGAGATGGTCCAGGCAAACAAAGTTGTAGAAGGCTCTCAGTTTGATCCGCAGTTTGTGTCCCAGAGTCTCCATCGCACAGTGGACCACAGTCGATCGGCGCCTATCAAGAAAGCCGACGTTGCCCGTGTGGGATCTGCTGAGCCTATTGACAAACCCTCGCCAAAACGGTTGGGAGCCCCTCGCGCGTTCCAGGATATTGGACGCAGTGCCAATACCACCAATATTCTGCGCAGCCAGGCTGCAAGTGAGACCGAGCAGAAGCGGGGTCTCCATCTGCAGCAGGAAAATGGCCCCGATGCGGAGCCGCCGACCCATGTCGGCGAGGTCTAACGATTAACCACACGTAGTTTTACATGCATGCCAATATTATTATTCTTGTTTTCAGCCGTGTTATTTAAACTTTTACCTGAGGACCAAATATGCGGAACCAACTAGGGCGAAGCTGTTTGATTGCTCTGGTCAGCTGAGCCCAAAAATGCTGGGTGTTTGGCAAATTGTAGTGGTTCGGACGATGGGCGCCCAGCTGATCGACGCTACTAAGTTTCCATTCATGCAGCTGCGTGACCCACTGATATATGCTACACCTCTCTGGTTGTCCCAACCCCGGATCTAAGCGAGAGCTTTTCCCAGTAGCAAAGGGGGGCAAAATAAATAATGCGTGCGGCAAACATACCCTGGCGCAATCGTATCTGTGGGCAAAACCCTAGCGCCTACATACTGTGCGCCAGCCCTTTAAGATCCCCTGCGAATATTGTTTCATCCTGTACCGTGTGTTCTTAGAAGCGAGGAGTCGCTGTTTCACGCTCTATTTTATACACCCCCTCAAGCAGCCGGCCTGTTTTTGTCGAATCCACCACATTCCTTTATTTCCTTTCCAATTCGACCGTCCCTGTTATAATTAGGGACTAGCCGAATTCGTGTTTAGGCCCCTGTCGAAACCGGTTTGGTGCGCCCACAAATTGGGTAGTCGAAGCAGATTAGATTGACGACGGCGCAGATATTCAACAATCAAGTACAATCACAGTCACAATCACTCGCTCGCTGATTTGATCCCTCTCCACTCACTCATTCACCCACCGAGACATTCATTCTACCCCTGTCGCACCAACACGCATACTTTCATTTAACATCTTTACATTCAACGACCTTTCATCATCACCGTTATCACATGACCGTACACTCCTCCATAGATTGGCCCGCTCTGGAAGCCGTGGAAAATCGACTGGTTCCTGGTTCCATTGAAGTGCTGACCTCAAGGCTCCACCGCCTGTTGGCTCTTGAGCAGAAACGACACAACGAAAACCAAAATACTCCAGGAAAGGAGGACTCCGAGGCAATCAGTCTCGAGGCAATACGAGATCTAGTAGCACCAGAAGCTGAGGAGAGAGCTCCATGGAAAGACATTCCTCGCCTCGAGTATGGCGACTACCGCGACGAGGAGCTCCAGGTGTGGCACGCCATTATCAACGACTACTGCGGATCACTGCTGAAGATTCCCAAGTATGTCAGCTCCTCTATCTGGGCCGGCGTGCCTCCAGCACTGAGGGGTCGCGTATGGCAGACTCTCGCCGGAATCGACTCTGTCGAGCTCGACACTCTCCAGGGACTCTATGAGAGTCTGGCCGTAGAGTGGACTCCGTCGGTCAAAATTATTGGCAGAGACCTCAACCGTACGTTTCCCAGCATTTCTTTGTTCCGCGAGAAGGATGGCGAGGGCCAGCGCATGCTGGGTCGCGTGCTCCGCGCTTACAGTGCTTACGATATCCAAGTAGGGTACTGCCAGGGTCTGACGTTTCTTGCTGGTCCTTTGTTACTGCATATGGATGATAAGAGTGCGTTCTGCGTTCTTGTCAAGCTGATGGAGGACTACGACCTGCGAAGCATGTTCACGGCCGATATGGCTGGCCTGCATCTCCGGATCTACCAGTTTGATCGGCTCCTCGAGGAACAGCTGCCACGCTTGTACAAGCACTTTACGGATCTAGACATTAACTTGCTGTGCACGTCACAGTGGTTTTTGTCCATGTTTGCCGTCACGTGTCCTCTCGATATGCTTGTGCGGATCTACGATGTTATTTTTGCCGAGGGCGCGATTGTGACGCTGATGCGCACGGCGATAGCCGTTCTCAAACGCAACGAGGCTGATCTGTGTGAATTTTCCAATGAAGAAGACGTCCAGTGTCGGCTTCTCAGTAAGGCGCTTTGGGATGTATTTGAATACGACGCAGAACTGCTCATGCGTGATATCCGCCAAGTATCTGCGGATGATATTATCCGAAGTCTGGAGCTGGCCGTCTACAATTACAATGAGAAGACTGCTGCTCTTGCCAGAAAAGAATCGCAGGCTCGTAGAAGACGTTCCATGAAGCGCATGGGAGAAACCAAGAAACACAAGTTCCACTTGGCTCTGCACAAGCCGCTTCTGCCAGTGGTGATGCCGTCTCCGTCTCCAACGTATACGGCTCAGGAGGTTGCTGCAGCTTCCAAGCTTTCCCCCTCACGGCCGTCGTCGCTTGCTCGGCTTCATTCTTCTCCAGCATCCAAGAGCTGTTCCAGCCTTTCAAGTTCGTCATCACCGCCTTCTCCTCCTCCTGAGCAGCACCTGCACCAGCACCAGCTGAACCCTAGGATGCTGCACTCTCGCACCAACTCGCTGGTTGCCGAAGCGTTCTCCACTGCTTCAACCATTGTGGATCTTTCCCGTCATGGGTCAGTTGCCAGTAGCTCATCAACCACCTCTCATGTGACAGCGTCGACCACAGCCACCTCTGCTTTAGCCGCGGATGAGCTGGAAGTCCAGCGACTCAGATCCAACTTGGATAACGAACGTCGCGAGCGGCAAGTAGACAAAGATCTCATCGAAACCCTATTGTCTTGTCTACCGCAGACGGTTGTTGCGGATGAAGACACAGAGCTGGCCTCTACTATAGATCTTCTACGAGCTCGGTTCCGCATCGATGATCCCAGTAACAGCTCTGATGACAGCTCTACCGAGTGTGGTCATGACGATACCCGATCACTACGTAAATCTCGCTCTCGCGCAGGATGCAAGAATTGCGAGCGGCTCATGCTCGACCTGGCGTCGGCTAGAGTCAAGGAGACTACCCTCCGCGTTAAAGTCGACGAACTCGAAGACAAGCTGGGACTCAAGTCGTCTCAGGAGTATGAACTAACAGCCAAGCCTGCTGCCCAGAAGTGGTTCTGGAGTCGGACAACAACAGCAACAACAACAACAACAACAACAACAACAAAGGAGTAGCCTATGAATACATGACGGTTTAACTGGTTGACGTAGTAGTGTGGTAGCAGTTTGTTGTAGTAGTATATTGAATACAATCGCAGTGTCAGACAAGTAAAATTAGGTAGCGTGGGTTTTTCCACATCGACATTACGTCTCGAGCCAAATGCACTCAGGTCATCATGTTAGTCGACTGCTGATTGTATCTCGCAAGTCTGGAGAGTTGTGATGAAGAAAAAAAAAGATTGAAAATTACGCTTATATGTTGGGAGTAGAACCCAGTCTGCGAAACTCGCGGCACGCGGCTGCGGCTACCCCATAGGTTATACGTACATCGATTGTGTTTTGTTAGTAGGGCTACTTTTTGTTGAATGTCACCTTGTCCACCTTTATCTGGCCCTTGACGAGGCTGTAGATGTAGAGGGTGCAGATTGAGCCCTGCACATCCAGGAGACAGAAACTGGGCACGTTATCGTAGTCCGGGGGGGTGTTGTCTTTATTCTCGTCGACCTTCTCATCATCATTCTCAACTTCATCATCCTCCCATCCAGTGGAGAATGCACCGGTGGCCGAGCCGGGGCTCACAAAGAACTTGCCTTCGAGCTCGAACGCCTCAATCTTGTGAGACCCGCCCCACATTAGTATATCGACATCCAGCTGGCGGGCCATAATCAGAAGAGCATCGGAATCTGATGATGGAATTACAGAATGTCCACTGACTATGCCTATGCGGAACTGTCCGTGGGTGACGACCTTGTTCAGTGGCAGATTGGGGGCGGTGTCGTATTCGCCTTTGACCGCCTGGTAATCTTGGGCTATACTGCGCAGGTACTCTAGTGCCGCTTTGTTGGTGACATTTCCAAGACACAATGTCTGGGAGATCTTTCCTGGGACGAGGAGTTTCTTGAACTGGTTAGATTGTGGTGATGATAGACGATGCTGGATGGAATAGTTACCTTTGCCGGTATATCCTTGTTAGTCTTGTGGAATTCTATCAAAGGAGCAGATCAAACTTACCGTTGCCCGGTGTGGTATATGTAGATCCCCAATGGCGAGGACCAACATTTGCGTGTGGGAGTGAGTGTGTGTCGAGTGTCGGGCTGCCACATCTCCCACTCCCTAACATCACGTTAGTAAGCCCCACATTGGGTGATCATGAGTTGGACATCAACTGAGAATGTTCATCATCATTCAGCTAATTTCGAGCCAGCTACAGCTATAGAGAACACCGCGAACAGTTAACGCTGCTTTACGACGCAGTTGCTAAACCACTAGTAGTCATACATGCATGAACACTGCCAGGGTAGGGTATCGGGCACGCGAAAGAGACCCGTCGCGCACCCGTGCATTAACCGCAAGGAGTAAGCGCCGCGCGGAAAATTCATGGCCCTACGCGTTAGAAATAAGGTCTGTAGTTACATAGTAGGAACTGTCACCTTTCACCAACAACACCACCAGAGTGAAATTTGCCACTCGCCTCAACATCATTTCTGTCCATGTCAAGACTGGCTGTGGACATCAGTGAGGACGACGAGGAGGGTGGATTTCTCAAAAGATCCAGAGAAACTTCACCATCCAGTCCCGATGTGGTCCAACCAGCGACCAAACGAGCTCGCAGTGGCAAAGGAACAGCGTCAACGAGAAGCGCAAAAACCAAACCAAATAGAGCAAGACCAGCCAGAGCAGCAGCCAAACGATCAAGAGTTATCAAAGATGATGATGACTCCGACAAGGGTGGGGGGTTTGTGGAGAAGGAGGAGGAAGACTCGTCGGATGAGGTGCATTCGGTTTCGAGTGAGGAATCGGAGTCGGAATATGGCCAGGAATCCAACGCAGACAGCAGCAGTAGTGATAATGAAGCACTCGAAGATGATATCCGGGATTTGCAGGATGAAGAAGAAGACACCGACGTCATTGCTATACGGTCTCAGCCGGCTACGGCTAAATCCAGGGTAAAGGGTGCAGGGCCCTCAAACAACCGTCGTCAAAAGAGGTCGACCAATCGCCATGACACTGATCTTGAGATTGTGACCGAGCGGGCCGTCGAGGACGTTGAGGTTGTTGGAGAGCGTCAGGTAAATGCTGAGCAGAATGACAACGACCAGATTGAATTAGCCGAAAATAGACGTGCCCCAAGAAGGGCGCCTCGTCAACGAAGGGACCCAACAATTCCCCGCCATGAAGTCATCTACAACAAAATGAACGAAAGCCTGTGGGAGTTCCACCCCGACCTCAAGGGCGTATTCGAGCGCATCAAGGCACAACCTCGAAGAGTCCCCAAGCTGATAGACCAACCCAAGGGTATCGTTACTACGCTGCTTCCATTCCAAAGAGAGGGCCTGCACTGGCTCAAAACTCAGGAAGAGTCTGACTACGCCGGCGGGATCTTGGCCGACGAGATGGGAATGGGTAAGACGATCCAGACAGTGGCGCTCTTCACTCTGGACCCACCAGATGCTGGCCAAATCTTGGTGGTGACGCCGACAGTGGCTCTGGTGCAGTGGAAGAATGAGATCTTCAAACACACTGGAAACTCCATGAGTGTATGTGTCTACCACGGCCAGGGACGAGACAAGAAGAGCAAGGGCGCCAACGCCGACGGCTCCGTGAGTCTCAAGGAAGCACGGGTTGTACTCACTACGTATGCGGTCCTCGAGAGTGTCTGGAGAAAGCAGCAGCAGGGCTTCACTAGAAACGGCACCAAGGTCAAGGAGAAGTCTGCTCTGCACAGCATTGATTTCCACCGCGTGGTGCTGGACGAGGCTCACAACATCAAGGACCGGCAGTCGAACACGGCTCGCGCCGTGTTCAACATCAATGCCAAGTACCGGCTGTGTCTATCGGGAACACCACTGCAAAACCGTATCGGAGAGATCTATTCGCTGCTGCGGTTTCTGCACGTGAAGCCCTTCTGCGAGTATTTTTGCTACAAGTGTGAGTGCCGCAGTACCGTTTGGCAGTTCACCCATAGCAACCGGTGCGATGCCTGTAACCACGTGGGCATGCAGCACCTGAATTTCTTCAATCACTCGCTTCTCAAGCGCATTCAGCGCTACGGGTCGGCCGGTCCTGGCGCTGAAGCACTGGGCAATCTACGTGCACTGCTGGGGCAGATCATGCTGAGACGTACCAAGATTGAGAGGGCCGACGATCTGGGACTGCCGCCGAGAGTGGTACAGGTCCGCCGAGACTTTTTCAACGAGGAGGAAAAAGATCTCTATGCTTCAGTGTACTCGGATAGTAACCGTCGCTTCAACACATACGTCAACCAGGGAGTCGTGCTCAACAACTACGCCAATATCTTCACCCTCATTACACGCATGAGGCAGATTGCAGACCACCCAGATCTGGTGCTCAGAAGAGCCGAGGGCGCGGGGATCAGCCACGGCGCAGCAGCCGTCGACAGAGATGTGTGTGGACTGTGCGACGACATTGCTGAAGACGCAGTTGAGTCCAAGTGCCATCATATTTTCTGCCGCATGTGCATCAAGGAATACATTGAGGGCTTTACTGGAGCAGAAAAGGATCTCCAGTGTCCCATCTGTCACGTGGGACTCACAATTGATCTCACTGCACCAAGCTTGGAGTCCACTCCTGTTCCTCGAGCCAAACCCTTGAGTAAGGCAGCAAGCAAGTCTATTGTCAATCGTATCGACATGGAGAACTGGCGATCATCCACCAAGATTGAAGCGCTTGTGGAGGAGCTGTACAAGCTCAGAAGCGAAAATCAGACGATCAAGTCGATTGTGTTTTCGCAGTTCACGTCCATGCTGGACCTTGTCGAGTGGCGACTCAAAAAGGCTGGGTTCCAAACAGTCAAGCTACAGGGATCCATGTCTCCAGCGCAACGAGACGGAATCATCCGTCACTTTATGGAGAACCACTCGGTGGAGATCTTCCTAGTGTCACTCAAGGCTGGCGGTGTGGCGCTCAACCTGTGCGAGGCATCCCAAGTATTCATCTTGGACCCCTGGTGGAATCCTTCTGTCGAATGGCAGAGTGGTGACCGTGTACATCGTATTGGCCAGCATCGCCCTGTGAAAATCACTCGCATGGTAATTGAGGATAGTATCGAGTCTCGTATTATCGAGCTCCAGGAGAAGAAAGCCAATATGATCCATGCCACGATTGGCCATGATGACGCAGCCATGAACAAGCTGACCCCTGCAGACATGCAGTTTTTATTTATGAATTAGTATACTTGACTTGACTTGAATATCATTTATTATAGTCTCATGTATCGTATGTCATACCTAGAGAGACTGTGGAGGTCTATATGTGCCTGATTCAGGCTTTTCTCTTAAAACGATTGTCCTTTGGGTCGATTATGGCGATGCTTCGCTAAGATTTCCTTTAGGATGGGGCAAAACCATCCACTGGTCGCATCCTTGAGCGACTTGATACCATTTATTATATATTATGCGGGCCAATAACAAGTTAAGTTAAAGCAGTACAAGTTGGGTTCAGGTCTAGGGTTACTGCCAGTTATAAGATTAGACACTTTGCAGCAAACTTCGACCCTTTTATCTCAGAAAATGGGCGTCTGGTGTAGTTGGTTATCACATGCGCTTAGCATGCGCGAGGTCCCCGGTTCGATTCCGGTGTCGTCCAATTTTTGCTCTGCTAGGCGATTTTTTTGAGTTCGAAATTGCATTCCTGGACAGGCAATATAGAGGAATGAATGTTTTTTTTTATTCACTGGCTAGCGAGATCACTTACAAAGAGCAATCTCAGCCTGCCTACAATTTTATGCGGATACCGAGATAGATAGCCCTGCGGCCCCCTTGGTTGGACATCAGCTCACTCATCTAGTTGAGGCAGGTCAAGACTTAGACAACAAAATAACCTTCGGCACTTTGACTTGCATATGAAACCTGTCACCACATGGCAGGAACCTTGTTATGCACACTTGCTTTTGGGGTTCAAAGAAGCGCCAGGCACAGAGCCAGGGACGTTCCTGAAAGAATACCCGATTTGGGGGGCGTATGCAGGTCCCAGCACCCAGCTTGGAAGCCAAACAACGATGGCTGGTGTGGAGACAGATGGCACCGCCCAGTGATAGAACAGCCAAAGTCCGGTCCAATTTGATAGAATAGCCGTAAAAAATAACCAAACGGAGACCCTGCGGGTGAAAATGGCCCAAATTCGGCGGATCCTGCACGTGATTGTGAAACAGCCTTGAGACACACCTGATAAGCTCCCGCAACAGGTGCGTATATGAGACGCAGCGCATATGGCAGCATAAAACTATGCCAGACAGTCCCTTGTCAAACATACGTGCAACAGGTTGACGCATATCTCACCTTTTGCCAGCCAATCTGCCTGTACCGTACACACAACCAGTTGACCGTGCAACATGTCTATAGGGAATCGCCCAATGTCAATGTATGAGGACCGCAGGGAGGTGTACTTTTCATCACCCCTGGCTGGTGGCGAGTACTCTGCGTTTGAGGAGCCGCTATTGCTGGATCAACAACAACAGTTTGGGGGAGGCGGAGGATACATTCAGCACCATCAGCAACACTACCATCACATGATGGGTGGTGGTGTACCTCTGGCTGTTCAGAGACCCTATGGCGTTGGGATTCCAAGTGCCAATCTTTGCAGAACCATGTCGGCTGGGTCTGGGATTCCAGGAAGAAAGGCCAGCACTCCTCGAGTTCGACTGACGCCGTCGCAGACTTCGATTTTAGAGGAAAGCTTTCAGCGGGAGCCCAAACCCAACAAGGAGGTGAGAGTCGCGCTGGCGGCCCACACGGGGGTGCCTGTGAAGAACGTCCAGGTGTGGTTCCAGAACCGAAGGGCCAAGGCCCGGGCGCGACAAGAGGTGGACATTCTGTGCAAGCTGAATCGTAGCCCAGATAGTACTAACAATAACAACGACAGAGGAACCGATGGTAACAGCAGCAGCAGCATGAACAGCAGTGCATATGTTCCTCAGGTACTCAAGGTACCAGTGTATCAGCCCAACTCTCTATTGCAACAGCCGCCAGTTACGCCAATCACACAGAGCGGGTTTACGGCAACACCCAGCCTAATTAGAGGAGCTGCGGTGACTCCGTCCATGCACACTCCAACAGTGCATACTCCGGCACTGCGGACTCCAGGCACTCTTCAGACTCCCGGGATGCATACACTTATCGACGAGGAGGAGGACGAGGAGGATGGGGGCGGCTGGGGGTCTATGCAGACGCCCCGACAGAGGATACAAGCATCGGCAGGATTGGGAATTGTGGCGTATCAGCCCGATGACATGAACTATCCAAGCAGTGATAGCCGGGCGTTCACACTAGCGTCTGGAAGTGGGTTCCTCAAACGGACTCGGAGGCCACCTCGTATAAGCAACCCATATGTTGTGCGAAAGGAGACGCAGATCCGCAGTGCCAATGAGGCATATTTTGCTGGGCTGGCACGGACACCAATCAGCTATGCCCGACCGCTCTCTGCGATTAGCACTGGAGGGCTGGGACTTATGCGCACGTCCACGAACACATCGTCAGTATCTACTACTGGCGGCGGTGGTGGTGGTGGAGGAGGAGGAGGAGAGGAGCTAGACCTAGAAGAGAGCATTCTGGGTGAGGTCAATGAGGGCGACCTCAAGCCTGAGGATGTGTTTCTCACTCAATTGGACGAGATGGGGACCGAGGCTTGCACCAGCACCAGCACCAGTGGGGCGTCGTCGTCGCAGCCATCTTCGAGTAAATCCCTCCGATCTCCAGTGGAGTTTGACGGCCATACTGGTGAGCTAATGAACGGGCTTGATGAGGGAAAGGCCAAGGAAGGGTTGTCGCAGGACTTTTTTGAGCTGTGGAGGATTTCTGACGGTGATGACACGTTTACGGTGCCGCCGTATATTTCTGGTGACGGCGAGGTGAGTTTCTGGGACGCGACATGACGAATTATATAGAATTATGGATTATAATGCCCGATTTGGTGGAAGATTTCATGCATCCGGGTTGGGCAAGGTTCACAGCTAGTATTTAGTATTAAAAAATTCAACCTTAGCAACTACAGCACCCGCCCACACACCATAATTAAATGTCGACTCAGGAGGAGATGCCAACCGCCACTGAAACTGCTGCCGACCAGGTGGCAGCCGAGACACCCAAGACCACCACTGAGACACAGGAGAAGCCTGTTGCTTCTGTGTTCTCAATCTTTAGTGCCCCCAAGAAGGACGACGACAAGGAGGACAAGGATAAGGATGGCGAGGGTGAGCTTGCTGACGAGGAGGAGGCCAATGTGCACTTTGAGCCTCTTGTGAGGCTGGAGCGCGTGGAAGTCAGGACCAACGAGGAGGATGAGAAGGTTCTTTACAAGGTGAGGGCCAAGCTGTTCCGCATGGATCAGGAGGCCAAGGAATGGAAGGAGAGAGGCACTGGCGATGTGAGATTCCTGCAGCACAATGAGACGCAACGCGTGCGCCTGCTGATGCGCCGCGACAAGACTCTCAAGATCTGCGCCAACCACTACATTCTGCCCGACTACCAGCTCCGGCCCAATGTGGGCAGCGACCGCAGCTGGGTGTACAGCGTGGTTAGTGATGTGAGCGAGGGCGAGGCCGAGCCGCAATTGTTTGCGATCCGGTTTGCCAACGCCGAGGTGGCAAACACGTTCAGGGAGGAGTTTGAGAGGGCCAAGGAGGCCAACCAGCGGTAGATTAATTAATATATTGTTTAGCTACATGATTTGATGGATGGGTGGTGTTTTTGTGTGATGTGATGATATTGACAGGGACAACCTTAATTTTGCTCTCACTTGTGTGCGCCTGCATGAATGAATAGTGCGGTAAGTCCGGCCATGTCGCTACCCGTGAAGACGGAAGAAGAGGGCGATGATTTGCAGAGGCCCAAGCTGACGTCGGTGGAGTCTGACTCTGCGCTGCAGACGGCCGGGAGTCTTCGAGATATGTCTGAGCCTCCCACGATTGCCAATCTCTACGACACCACCAACAACAAACCACATGGGTTTACAAATGCGCGAGCCAGTTCGATGCCGCCGATGGAATCGGCCAAGGGCTCACAGAAATACCAATTCGACAGCAAAGGAAGACAGAGTGTAGGACACACGCCAATTATGTCGCGTCCGCACGCCAAATTTGACAATGAGCTATGGGCGGCCAACGCCATCACCAACGCGGTGTCCAACCACAGTATAGTAGCAGGCGATGGCAGTCCGCCGTCCAATCATGCTTCCAGTTCGCCGTCACAACCGCCAGCAGCGCCCGGAACAGAGGACGCGGACGCCAACCAAACTCAGGCACCGGCCGAAGGAGAGTCGTCGCGCGTCAGTGCGTACGCACGTCTCGACTTTGAGTCGTTTACGTTTTATGTGCAAACACTTCAGGTAATTTTAGGAAGACGAGCAGAAAACGGCACCGGTATGGTGGACGTGCACTTGGGTCCGACCAAGGCCATTTCGCGACGCCACGCCAAGATATTCTACAACTTTGGCACGCAGCGGTTCGAGCTGTCTGTGCTGGGAAGAAATGGAGCATTTGTGGGCGATGTGTTTGTGGAGACGGGGTCGACAGTGCCGCTCAACGACGGCACCAAGATCCAGATTGGACAGATTCCGTTTACGTTTGTTTTACCTGGTGGAGGACACCAGCAGCACGATGCATCATCAGAAATGGGAACAGGAATGGGAGTAGAGGGTACTGGCGAGATGATGGACCACCTGGCCATGTCAACGTTTGAGCAGGCTGGAACCTCAACGACGGGAGGTCATCCCCCACCACCAAAAGACATCAAGCCAGCCCTCCACAAGGAAAAAGAGAAGAAGAGCAGCAAGAAAAAAGAGTACACGCTGGAGGAGATCCCACCCGAGTTCCGTGAAAAGCCCAACCAGTCGTACTCGCAGCTCATAGCTGCCGCCATGCGCGCGCACTCGCCGGTGTCGGGCATGACGCTGGGCGATATCTACAAGGCGATTCAGGAGCTGTTCCCTTACTACAAGTACTGCCCCAGCGGATGGCAGAACAGCGTGCGCCACAACCTTTCGTCCAACAAGGCTTTCAAGAAGGTGTCCAAGGAGGGCAAGGGCTGGCTGTGGGGCATTGACGAGGAATACTACCAGGAGAAGGAGCGGCAGCGGCAGCGACAACAAGCCAAGCCTAAACAGGCGGCGAGTACTGCTGCAGCCCATCACCCAGGAGGATATATGGGTGTTGGCGGCAGCGACGCCAATATACTACCGGATCTTGATCCCAGCAAAGCGCGTAATAAGACGATTGCAGAGCTTGCACGGGAAATTGAAGTCAACAAGAATATGGGCCACGATCGATTGTATAACCCTGCTGCTGGTCCAGGCGAGCAGCAGCAGGTGTGGGGATCCGGCAACGAGCTGGATGGGTTCACCGCACAGCAACAACAGCAACAGCAACAACAACAGAAACGAATGTTTGACACTAACAATATCCAATTCGAATACCAATCACAGATGCAGAACGTGCCTCGGCCGTCATCGTCGTCGTCGTCTGCCAACGGCACCACCACCAATAACAACAGTGTTCCAGGAATGTCTACATTCCGAACCAAACAACCCATTATGCCAGTGGACCATGTGGCAGCAGCAGCAGCAGCAGCTGCTGCTGGTGGTGGAGCCGGGCCGGGTGGTAGCGGAGTAGGATCGTCGGCAAAGCCCCAGCTGCCGCTATCCCAAGAAACCATCAAAGCACTTGCACATCTACGCAAAAAGGTTCTCACGCAAATGGAGGCCATGGGTCTCCCTGCACCCAACGTAGCCGCCCTCACCAACGCTTTGGCGGTGGCTCTGGCACAAGCAGCCAAAACGGTACCAGGAGGCGTGACGGCCCTTTTGAATGGACAGAACCCGGCTCAGTTAACACAAGTACTCCAAGTGGTACTTAAAGAGGTGCTAAAGAAGCCCGGCCAGCAGCAGCAGCAGCAGCTACCATCCCAACCGGCCCAGGCCACAACAAGTCAACCAAAGGTCATTCCTCCGAGGGCTGCACCGGCACCAGTCACTGAAGTTGCAAAACCTGTACCACCAGTGGTAGCGCCAGGGTCAGCGACTGCCACACCCAGCCCGCCTATCAAGGAAGCGGTGGTTCCTCCTGGAAGTGGAACAGCATCGGTTTCTAATCCTTCTACCCCAGTAGCTTCCACTTCCGCGAATGGCGGTGGTAGTGTCGGTCCGTCAGATACGGCTGCGGCCAATGCATCGGCCACTGCCAACGCCACCGCAGCAGCAGCCAGTCTCATGAAACCCGGCGAAAAACCCAATGCCGCGCAGATTGCACAACTTCTGGCACAGGCAAGTAAGATCCCCAACCCGTCTCCCAGCATGAAGGCCATGCTGGACAAGCTGCGCTCGCATCTCGCCAAGACCAAGCGCCCGGCGTCGTCACAGTCACCCGATGAGCCACCCAACAAGACAGCACGCATCGACTAACATATATATCGCATTAATCTAGCCATTGTATATCACATTAGTTTCTTTATTCACTAGAACTTGGTCTTGACGTTGTTGAACGAGCCCTCCTTCTCCTTGGCCTCCCACAACTCGGTGCCCACATTGTAGTTACCGTGGTACTCCCAGCCGCTTTCTTTGACATGGTAAAGGTTGACCGAGCCTCCTGAGTAGGCATCTCTATGGGTTGCAGCCAGAATGGACCGCTTGCCGAGATCGAGCGCCTCCTCGACACTAAGGTCCCACTTGTACGATGCGTCTAGAACACCGTAGGCAAAAGTCTGACCCGATCCCACACAAAAGAGATCGCCCTCGAGGCGGGTTCCATCCGAGTCGACGTAAAAGATGGCCGGCTTGGACTTGGTGTAGCCGCAGACCATGGTTCCCATCGACAGGCCGGCGCCCTTGTATCTGTATGTGAGGTTTGCGAGGATCTTGGAGGCGGCGGCCACCGAGATGCGCTCCTTGTTGCGCAACTCATGCAGACGGCACTGCGAGCCGAGCCATGTTTCCCAGAACTGGCAATCTGCAGCGCCTCCGGCCATCGTGCCCAGCATATACGGGTTGATCTCAATCACCTTTTTGACGGTTTGGGAGCCAATCCAGTTGCCTGCGGTGGCACGCGAGTCGACGGCAACCACAATGCCGTGTTTGAATCGGAACGCAAGAGTCGTGGTTCCGTGCGCAATCTTGATCTTGCAGTCGGGGTTAGCATGGTCGTCGGTGTGGGCTCTGAGAAACGCCGCCGGGTTGTGGACGGGGGCGAGCGAGATTGACGGGTTGAGCGCATCGGGCTGACGGCCATATTCCAGAGAGTGTTCCGATTGGCTGTCCATTGTAAGCCCAGGAGCTGGGCTAGCCAGCATTTGTCGTAGGGCCATTGCGGGTGTGTATGTATGTGTGTGTGGTGATGATGTAGAGTTAGTTACTACCTGTGAGTATATAATTCAGTGTGGCGATCATCACAACCAAACCAAAAACCTACAACAAGAATCAAATAGTAGTAATTCATGCAATTCATTTTATTAAATACAATCAGTCAATGACACATTGATCCTGATCAGCCGAGCCACTAGAAAGTCTATAAAGGGTCTGCGATGTGGACAGAATCATCACGGCAAACCCAAACACAACACACAGGTAGGCATGCAGCTTTTGTTTCCACGGCTTTTCAGAAAGTTTAATGTAGCACATTGGCGGGAGAATGTATGCCATGGTGCACGCTGAGGACGCTCCCACGAGCTCAAGAATGGCTCCCAGGTTGCATGTAAATAAAGAAACAGACATGGCTCCCAGAACTAGTGCAACGGTGGTCCATGCGTGAGTTTTTGTGGGAACCTTGGCTGAATCGAGATCGGGCCACAGGTACACAAAGATGACCTGGCGGCACACAAAGATCTCGAGCGGCAAAGTAGTTAGCATATTTAGACCAAAGCAGAAGCGAGCAATGTTGGCCATGACGTCGTTTGGAGGAAAGTTGTTGAGCACATTGCCCTTAGTTTGGTCCTTAAACACCAGAAATCCTCCAAGTCCCATGACAATGCACGCCACCATGGACACAAAGCAGCTCCAGTGCGTCACCTTGGCGAAGCGGTCCATAGTCGGGATCTTGAGCGAGTCAAAAATAAGGAGCGAGTTGTGGTGACACACAAATGCAAAGGAAATGACACTAACGCTCTGAAAGATGCCAGAGTTGACGGTGAGCAGCGGCACCGTGAACTTGGCATCTGTCGGCGCTCCAACCATGAGCCCACGTATTAGCGTCATAAGCACAATGATAAGCATACTTAGCAGCGCTAGGCCCGACGCGCGCGCCAACTTGGTGATACTCCGGTTGAGGGCCAGTGGCAGCGAGATGCCCAGCGTCATCAGAATGATTAGCGTGTTGCGATGAGATAGTATGTTGAGAACGGGAATGTTTCGTAGACCGGGGAAAATCGCATTCACCACGTGCGGGATGGTGTCGCCTATAATGACGCAAAACGCCATGGATCCGCCAAACGCAAACAGCCCCTGCGCTAGCGAAATGACAACAAGCCCCCACCGTCCGAAACAGTACTTCACCGTCGCCTGGAACGTGTCTGTCGCAGAAAGCTTGGCGTTGGTCACCATCAACCGGATAGTCCAGTCTATAGCCACGGTGAGCGCTACAAGCAAGAAGATTCCCGCGATAAGCCCTGCCTGCCGCACAGCATAGGGCTGGCCGATGATTCCAGCGCCAATGATGGAGTTGGCCATGTTCATAAATGCCATTTTCAGGTTACTCTTTCCAGAGTTGCCTGGGACAGAATGAAGCTGGCTACTGCGTCCCCTCCGGTGGCCTAGTGCTGGCGAATGTTCTTCGTCCTGGTTACGTAGCATCGGTGTATGGTCTTCATATTCGTCGCCGTCGAGTATCCTTTGTTCTTCGAGCAGCTCCTCCATTTCGTGGGCGTCATCTTCTTCAACTCCTCCCTCAAAGCTTTCTTTAGGGCTGCTACGACTGCCACTGTCCTGTTCCAATGCAGCGGCATCAGGGCCTAGTCGCGTATACGTTTGTTTGCCATTGTTCGAGGACGAGTGTGCGCCGAGCATTCTGAGTGTGTTTCATTAGTTCTAGCCGTTGGAGAGAAGCGAGAGTTTGGCTCTGTCTATTTAGGGTTTATGAGGTGGCACCGAGCTGAATTGTCTTCCGTTCTTGAAAGAGACAACAGTCTGGAAATGCCTAGGCCGCCATTCTATTTCCAGCAATATACCTCATGTCTTTTACCAAATAAAAGTTATCATGTTAGTAGCTATACTCGTAAATTCCATGTTCATCCCAATGAACTTGTTCAGTGACGTCACCACCCCACAAAACCAGGGTAAGGCAGGGCTTCCTCAAAACAATAGGGCTGTCAGTGACCCCATTTCAATCAATCATTGAATCAATCAGTACTGCTTGCCGATCTCTTGGCGGCCAGAGATGCAACCCATATAACCAGCGCCAGAAATCCTGTGAGCATCACAATGACTTCAATCTCCTGAGCGGCCAAGACCAGTATGAATATGAGTCCTCCCACACACACCGTGGGATGGATATGTTCGAAAATAGACATGGCTAGGGACTAGATTTCAGATCCAGATAGTTCACAGAACTCAATTGTTGGTACCTTGATATGTACCAAAGTTTCTGGCTCTTTGCAAGAGCAGCGATTTCCACTCCACGGAATAGAGGGTCCGACAGGGTGCGAAAGGTGATCGGATAGCAACACAACAGGCACTTAATATGTACCGGCCTTTATCACATGGTAGGCCGATCTGTTCCTGCAAAGTCACATGCATGCAAAACAAGGACGCAATCTCAGGGTTATGGACAGGGGTGGTGGGTCCTCATCCCTCGATTTGGACTAACCCAATAGATCGTCAAAGAAGTGCTCAAAATCATCAAAATCGTCAGTCATAGAGCTGAGAAAGTCTCGGGTCTGGTTGCCAGATGAAATGCCCGCCACCAGACGCAACGGCGGGTTGCGTATGCCGGCAATCTCGATGATTGCAGCTACAGGCTCGTTTATGTCGGTAGGTGGGATCTGACGCACCGATCGTATAGTATCTATAGTTTCATTGAGCGGGAGCGATGCCGAGGTTGTTGTTGTTGTTGTTGTTTCGGAGGGTAGATTGAGCTTGGTTCCATAGAGAGATGTTGGCAGAGAGCATTGCACCGTTGTGATGCGGATATTGCTTTTGGCAACCTCGTACGCCAGTCCTTCGCAATATCCCTCTAAAGCGTGCATTGCAGCAGAAGCAGCTCCCAGTCCCGGCGTCGCAAGAATGCCGTTGGGGTCGACCACATTAATAATGTGCCCACCAGTCGACTGGCTCTGGAGAGTGGGAAGAACGGCATGGATGACATTGAGACATGAGAACAACGACGACTCGATCTGATCCCGCAACTGCCACTGCTTCAGTGTTTCAATTGGCTCGACATACATCACAGACAGAGCGCAAGCAACAACCACATCAATAGCCCCACATGTCCGCTTGATCTCGACGAGAGCACTCTCGCAGCTCGTCTTAGACTTTGGGTCAAAGTCGACGCAAATCACCTTGTCTTTGTGAGCATCCTTGATAGAACCCCGAAGCTTGGTCGGCACAACAACCTGGTTGTTTCTGCTGCAGATTGCGTCGACGAGGAGCGCAGCAAACGGCGTGTTCTGGCTTGCAACCAGCCATGTCTGTGTCTGTGACATCGCACAAACTGGATTAGTCATCTTGTTTATTCTTCTACGAGTTGGCGGTTAATGTCTAGTATCAGTCGTAAGTCGGCCTGGATCGTGTCTAGCCAAAAATAGTACGCCGGCATGTACATATCTACAAAGGCTCTGACCTGTGGGTCAGTCATGCCCGAGCCTTTGGTAGCAATGAGGTCGTGCTCCTGCTGCAGCCGCCATTGGTACACGTTTGTAATGTTGTCAGTAGTTAGCTGGATCATCACGCTGAACAGGTCCCAGACTCTATTATACTTGAGTAGCTCATTGTTTACGGCCTCAACGTTTTCAAATGAGTGCTGCTTCACTAAAGCCGGAGCGGCGTTGTACCTCTCCAGTAAAACCGCTGGACTAGAAGCTCTAAATCCTACACACCAGCCCTCCAGTATGATCAGATCATAGGGAGGGTTCGCCTGCACTCCAATGACGGCGCGATCACCCTCGCCTCCAAATAAAGACTTGTCAAAAAACGGGATCTTAGTGGGCTGTTGGCGCCTCATGCTTTCCAGCATTGATTGACACAGCTGTGTATCATGGGTTCCAGGCAGCCCTCGCTTAGCCCATAAAGAGTTTCCCCGATGGGCCAGCTCGCCCAATTGATGATGCGGCAGGTAGAAATCGTCAAGAGAACAGGCCACTACATTGAGATTGTGGGGCGGCTTGCTTAGAGTCTGGACCAGATGACGCACCACAGTAGACTTGCCGCTTCCCTGGGGTCCAGCAAGCCCAGCAATGACGGGTTCCCCTCCTTTGCTATACAAATCTTTATTGCCGAAATATTCCACCAACCGTTCAAGTGCACCAGCCATGTTGAATATATAACCAGGGGGTGTGGGCGTGTGTGTGTGGTAAGGCAGCTCCGCCGTCACCCGCCGGTGTCACGTGACTCCCGGGGCTGGCCCGGGATCAAATCATATCCACCCCACACAACCCCAGCCGACGACTATTCACCACACACCACCATGTCATCCAAGCTGCGAATTCTAGTGCCTGTGAAGCGAGTGATCGACTCTGCCATTAAGCCTCGTGTGAACAAGGCTCAGACCGGCGTCGAGACCCAGGGAGTCAAGTTCTCGATCAACCCGTTCTGCGACATTGCTCTCGAGGAAGCGCTTCAGATCAGAGAGGCTAACAAGGGCCTGGTGGAGAAGATCACCGCGGTGTCGATCGGTGGACCCAAGAATCAGGAGACTCTTCGGACTGCTCTGGCCAAGGGAGCCGATGATTCGACGCTTGTCGACTGTGGAGCCGATGCCAATGTCGAGCCGCTGAGTGTGGCTAAGATTCTTGCCAAAATCGTTGAGCAGAACAACAACAACCTCGTTATCCTGGGAAAGCAGGCGATTGACAACGACTCCAACCAGACCGGTCAGATGCTTGCTGGACTTCTAAAGTGGCCGCAGGCGACAAATGCGTCCAAGGTTGTGATCGACGAGGGATCCGGCAAGGTGACTGTTTCCCGTGAGGTTGACGGCGGAACCGAGACTGTCAGCGCCAAGCTTCCGATTGTGATTACGACTGATCTGCGACTGAACGAGCCACGGTACGCGTCGCTGCCCAATATCATGAAGGCCAAGAAAAAGCCTCTTACAACCGTCAAGCCTGCTGATCTGGGTGTGGACATTAGCCCGCGTCTCGAGATTCTCAAGGTGACCGAGCCCCCTGTGCGCCAGGCTGGTGTCAAGGTGGAGTCTGTGGACGAGCTTGTTGAGCGACTCAAGGGAGTTGGAGCCGTCTAATGTATAGATTTTAGTTTAGTAGATGACTGATGAGAGATTATCGACATAAAGTGTGTTGACAGCCGCACCCGGGGGATGTTTACCATAAAGTCCCCCAACGCGTCGAGTCTTCATTCCTCAAAAAGCTAACCACGGTTCGACATTCGGTCTAGTAGCGTTCCCCGGCAATTGGTAAAAATGTCGCAGGAAGAAGAAGAGGCGGCAAAGTTGCCGCTGATGGAGCGGGTGGGCCATAAACTATGGAAGATCCGTAAAGGGGCATACGAGGAGTTGACAAGCCAGTTCAACATGGCACCAAGCCCAGCAGACGAGTGTTTTCTTGTCATTGACGCCGAGACGCTGCGAAAAATGACAATGGACGCAAACATGGTGGCGCTTGAGGCGGGGATTGCATGTGTAGCGCAGTTCCTCGAGCGCGCGCAGCCAGATCAGGTGGTGAGGGTTCGTTCGGCCGTGATTCCAGGTATTATCGAAAAGGGAGCGTCATCGACACGCAAAAATACAAAAGACGCATCACTCAAGTGTCTGGCGTGTTTGGTGGAGCAAGACACACTGGAGCCGACCATTGAGGCCATCACCAAGTACTACGACAGCAAGATGCCCAAGGTTGTACTGGGCAGTCTTGGAGCAACCATCCACCTCATTCAAGCCTTTGGACCAACAAAACCTACTGTGAAAATGCTACTACCTCGTATTCCCAAACTGCTGGGCCACGCAGACGGAAAGATTCGCGCTGAAACCCTTAGGCTGACGGCAGAGCTGTGTCGCTGGTACGGCGACGACACGACTGCCTCCATCATCTCGGAATTCAAGCCGGCTCAGGTGACGGAACTCGATAAACTAAAGGCCGCGTTCCAAGACCAACCTCCTCCCCAAGCTACCATGTTCAACCGAGCAGACAGAGAGGCACAGGCAATGGAGTTGGACGGAGCCAACCATGGCGGCGATGGTGCTGACCCGAGCGCAATGGACCTTGACAATAAAGCAGATGAAGTCGACGCCAACGAGTTTGTCGAGGCCGTTGCAGTAATGGCCAGAGTGCCCGCATCGTTCTACACCATGATTGGCTCGAGTCTCTGGAAAGAGCGCAAGGAGGCGCTTGAGGAGCTGACCAAGGCAGTCGACCTACCGAAAATGGTGGACGAGGACGTGTCTACGCTGGTCAAGGCACTGTGTCAATGCGTCACGAAAGACGCGAACCTGGCATGCGTGGGACTCGCAGTCACGTGTCTCATCTCACTAGAAAAGGGACTTGGCAGCATCTTTGCCGACAACTATCTTGGTTTGGTGCTTCCTGCGCTGTTGGACCGAACAAAGGACAAAAAGGTCAACGAGGCGGTGAGATTGGCTCTCGACACCCTCTTCAAGATCTCCAAGTACAGCCTGCCCAAGGTCACACCCTTGACCACCGCAAAGTACTTTACCCATAGAACACCCCAGATCCGCCTCGAGGCTACACAATATATGATGCGGTGCGTGAGTGTGATGCCGCGGCTGGAGAGCCCGGAGGATCTTTCTCCGCTTATGACCGCAGCCATCAAGCTGCTAGACGATAGTAACGGAACCGTGCGCTCAGGAACACAAGAGCTGTTGGGATGCATCCAGAAGATTCTCGGCGAAGACGGAGTCCGTCGCCAGTTTGCAGACATCCCCAAGGCGAAAAAGGAAGCCATTGATCAGTTCTGCGAAAAGGTACAAGTAAAGGCAAAGCTTGGGCCGGCACGATCTCCAGCGAAAGCTGCTCCTCCTGCCAGAACAGCACCTCCAGCCAGTGCAAAGCCGGGTGCGCCGATGCAGCGGAAACTTGCTCCATCTTTGCAGAATCAAAGCCAGAGCCGAGTCCCTCCTCCAACACAACGAGTGGCTACTAAACAAGGGTTGCACTCGACACCAGCCCGACCTCCTCCCGCCACGCGGAGACGCATTATCAGTCCTGAAAAGCCCAAGAGTCTGATGCAGAAGCTCGGCGATATGAGTCTCCTAGAGGACTCCATGACGCCAGATTCCATGGAGTTTGAACCACATCAAGTACAGGCACCGGCGCCTCCTCCTCTGGCACCCGCGGATAAGCGCCTGACAAAGCGCGTACTGCTGCCTGAGAAACAAGACACAGAGTACATTGACCAACTCAAGGCAGAGAAGATGGCGCTTATTCGTGAAAACGAACAACTGCGCTCTGAGCTTCGTGACGCCGATAATGAGCGTGCGACTCTCCGGGTTGAACTCAACAACGCGCATCTCGCGGTTTCACGCACTACCTCGGAAAATATCCAACTCAACATGCGAGTCCGCAATCAGGACAATGATGTCAAACAGACAAGTTTCCAGCTGGATAGGTATCGAGAACGCATTTCCCAGCTCGAAGCAGAACTCAAGCGAGCGAGGCAAGAGACACAGGAAGCCATGCGACTAGCCCATGGAGCTACCAGCACCAGTACCACCAGTGTCAACACCACCAGCCAAAGTCCTCCTCCTGAACCCAGCTGGAACCATGCAAGTGGCCGTGAACCTGCCACCACGGAGCAGCGACTATTTGCTCGTCAATCAGTTCACCAGCATGGGTCTCCAAATCTAGGCTCAACGGAAACAACCAACAACCCGGTTGCTTCTTTCCGCGGTGCAGCTCGAGTGTCACCTGTGCCTACGGCAGACCTCCCTGCTCTTGGAGCTCGTCCTACTGGCCTTCCCTTGTCGCGGGTGGCTAAAGAAGCATCGCCACCGTCGTCTACATCTGAGGTCCAGAGAGACTGGTCCAGAGCGGCCCAGGTGACGTCAGATCTTCGTGCACGGATAGACGCCATGCGACGCGCTCGAGCCGACCGACCCTACTAATTCTAACCCACCGGTATCGCTAATGATAACAAATAATAAATATTTTACATGCTTAGTACACATAGCCCCTCAATGTCGTTGAGCTCGACCAGTTCCGTGCACATGACTCTGTCGCCCGTGTCAACTCTTGTGTCCTTGGGCAGCTGAACGTCAATCTCAATGGGGCCAATTTCTTCGCACACACCCACGGCCAGATCAGGAAATGCCGCGTCCTGTGTGATAGTCACAGGGTAGATAGAGTACTCAAAGCTGGCAGACTTGAGCGACTCATCAAAGTTGTGCAGAATGGCGTATCGGTTAAGCTTCTTTACCATGAGGCTAATAGCCTGGCTGTGTGTCTTGTTTTGGAGAGATTGCTTTCGGTAGAATGAATCGTCTCCATACTGGTTTAAGAGACGGCGCTCAGGATAGTTCAAATGCCGCCAGACATATGGCATCAAGCGCCATTGAGCCAGGATGCTGTCCAATTGATTCAATGGGTCAGTACACGACACTTTCCCACTGTGCTCCGGAGTGTGGATGCCTTCTCTGGAACACAGCTGAGCGATGAGATACTCGTACAGGCTTCTGGTTGTAGAATACAGCGTCGTCTCTTTATCCTCTTTATCCAACAGACGATGATAGTCAGCCAAAGAATCATGCAAAAGATCCAAAGCAGCATCTGGGTGTAGACTGTTGCTGAAAAAGGTATTCGACTCTGCCGAGGCGCCAAATCGCTGTTCTTTTATCGTGTCGATAGGGTGGTTAGAAATAGGTTTGAGCAACACAGTGGGCACAGACGTAGCAACGAGCTCGACTGAACCTTTTGGGTCCTCAATTTTGTCAATGTTGACCGACACAGTTAGGCAGTTCACAAAACTGTCGTCCCTCGTAGGAGCGAGTGCAAGTTCGGAGCTGAACCACGAAGGGAAAAAATGCAGCCGCGCCTTGTTTTGACCAAAATGTCGAACCAAATTAATAGGAAGACCGCAACTCCATGTCTTCTGGCGCTGGGTTAATAGTTGGACAAGATCTCCATGGTCCTCGGGCCGAATGAGACTCCCGACGTCGGGTATATGTATATGTAAACGTCGGGTAACGGGGTCCAGCGAAAGGCCAACAGCGGTACGGGACCCAGACATACTATTCAGTACAAACACTGGCGACTTCCACAGCAGCCGATTGTTGGGGTTCGTGAGAAACGTTGACTCTGAGCGGATTGATTCTAAATGAGTTGCAATGCTCTCCCCGAAACCATCACTCAGTGTTCCATCTGGCTTGAGCTCCGCCAACCCACTCTTGCCCAGGAATGGATGCTGTACTTGGCCAGATCCTTCAATCAGCCGTTGAACATTACTTGCCGATGTGAGCCAGTCATGGGAGTCGCGCTCTGGATACACCTCTGACAACAGAGCATCGACTGCTGGCGCTAACCGCTCGTCCTGGAACACAACATAGTAGCTCAGAAAGTCATGTAAATATGCAGGCAGCTCTTCCCGGTCACTGTTGCGCAGGGCTTTTGTAAACGTATCAAACTCAACATCCGTGAGCGCTTTCATGACTTTGTTCACAGCTTTTGCCGTTTGTTCATTCAGCGCAAAGTATAGCGTAGAGCTTGGCGTGGGTCGTGTGAAAAACAAACTGTCGCAGTTGATAGCAAAGTACAATGCAACAATCGACACAATGCCCCTGTTTTTCGCCAAGTACTCGGACATTTGTGACTGGTGGCGCTGGATCAAGTAGAACAGCTCTTTGAAGTGAATTGGCGTGTATCCAATGGTAGGACGGTCCTGTATTATCTGAGCATAGGCGATGCGTACGCTGGGACCCATTGTTTTTGCAAGAGACAGCGCCTGTTGTATAATTGTGCAAAGGTACCGTACAACATATGAGTCGCTCATGCTCTTGATGAAAAAGCCTCGTATGGCAAAACTCACGTGCGACAAGTGTATTCGCCGTTTGTCACCAGTCGGCGTGAGCACATGCGCGTAGTCGCCGTTAGTTGATGTGACTGCGCCCAAGATTGTTTGTCCATCTCTTGTTATTGTTTCCACGATATCTCCTCGTACCACTTTGTTCTGTTTCGATCGAAAGGGTGGCTCTTGAACCCATACTTTGCGCAGTTTGGGCAGGGTGCGAGGTTTGAAGTCGAGCTTGGCGATATTCTTATACCACTCTAAGGATGGCTGAAGTTTGGCGCGTTTGGTATATGGTAAAAGGCTGGACTTGCTTGCACTGGTATTCGGTAGCGGTGTGAAGTTGACGAACCGTGACCGCCCATGCCTAATCATACATGTACAAAGATTTGAACACGGCTGTGGACTTTGAGTTGCCCCAAGGTCCGACGAAGATCTGGTGAGGGCCCCGCCCTGGGGGTAGTCAGTCAGCTTGTTGAAACGTGGATCTCATGCAAACATTATTCAATTCATTTTATTTCTTCACAAGGTCAATGTTCATGCTCTTCATCTTGACTCCTAGCTCCATCAGATAGTCAAGAGCTTCGTTGATGATTTTGGCCTTCCACACGTTCTCACCCCAGACATAAATGCCATGCCGACGCACAATAACCGCAGGAGCCATGGGATATTGTGCAATGGCCCTTTCCAAATCGGGTGTCAAATCTTCTTCTTGAGCCGTATTCTCAATGATGGGAACCACTAGCGTGTCGAAGAAACTGAGATTTCCTGCTTCAATGACTTTGGGAATCGCCTTGATCTGCTCAATACATGAGATCTCAAACACATCATCAAACAGCAGAGAGATCATAACTGCGGACTGAGAATGTGTATGAATGCACGCTCCTGCCCCTCGTAGTCTGTAGCTGGCAAGAAACAGTGGAGTGCACGCCGAGGGTTTATAGTTTTCAGGTCGACAGAGGTACTCTCCGCTTTGGCAGCTCATCACAAACAAATCTTGGGGTTCCATCCGCTCTTTCTGCACTCCAGACGGAGCAAGGTAGATGAGGTCGCCCTGGCGAATGCTCATGCCACCACCGGTTCCTGTAACCCAATTCTGGTTGTAGAAAAGCCGGCACAACTCGCAGATGATGTTTGCAGGATGATGCGGATCCTTACTGAACAAAAGGGACATGTTGGAACAAGAGATCTGTGCGTGCAAGTGAAATGTGTGGAGAAACGCATCTTGATGCTCATCAAACCTAGCCCTTATCTACCTCAGTCTAAGTCTTACAATAGATTAAATACAACCTCAGTTGAGCGTCACAGTAAACGGCCTGCCGATCTTCAGACGAGGGTTTCTCACAGTGACACCATTTGCAGATGGGTACACCGATACTTGCCAGCTGTCGCCATCTTGCTCTATGAGGGCGCTGGTGAAATGGCCACTAGGCGCAATGACCTCGATTCTCTCAATCAAGCTCTGGTCAAACTTGTGGTCACCGGTTCCATGCAGAGATTCGCTCTTGAGGATCCCGTGGGCCCAACTCATGTTCATGTGCGAGAACGCGTCCTTGTCGCGATACGCATGAGTGACTCCATCATCCAGATAAATGTCACCCTTAGCAGTGCGGCCCGTAGAGCTGGCCACTACAATCGTGTATGGATCGTTGACCATCAGTGCTGCCGAGCGGCGAGGTCTGTCGCGGCGGAAGTGAATGTGTCCTCCACGCAAATACATGGGAATCGTGTCTAAGGGTGCATCCACCGTCTTGAATCCCTTCGACTTGACCGGCTGATGCGTATTGTACTCGTAGTACACCTCATTGTCAGGGAAGTAAAAGTCCACCTGGGTAGCAGCTTCTTCAACAACTGGATGGACAAGAATACCAGAGCTACCGACTACAAATTGGTTCTCAATGCTCGCAGATCCCTCGTCATCAGGGAACTCATATACCATGGGCCGGATGACGGGCGACAGGTCCTGAGACGCATGATAAAAAGCAGTGTACCACGTGGGCAGCAGTCTATATCGCAGTCTCAGTGCTTCCTTCATGGCGTTGTAGTACTCCACGTTCTCAGGTGTGTCATATAGGTAGGGTTCACGGCGTTTGGATTCAATGTGGGCGTGGCCACGGAAAAACGGATAAAAGGCTCCCGCTTGGTACCATCTTGCCAAAAGTTCAGGAGTGGGATCTCCAAAAAATCCACCCACGTCTGCACCGTTGAACGGTAGCCCAGCCAATCCAGAGCTGAGCAACATTGGGGTTGCTGCCTTCAGAAATCGCCATTCCGCACGGTTGTCTCCAGTCCAAACAGGTCCAACCTTTTGGGTTCCTGGAAAGTACGATCTCGACAAGACAAGCGGACGCTGGTCAGACTTCTTGTATCGAGCCTTGAGCGATTCCACGGTGGCATTGTGGTAAGGGAGACCCCACAGGTTGTGCAGATCTCGATGTTCCCATCCACCGTAATGCAAGTTACTCTTGGGCATGGTCGTCTCGAGTCCATTGAAAACGGAAGGCTCGTTCATGTCGTTCCACACGTGAAAATTCTCTGCATCGGTGAATGGTGCGTTTTCATCCTTGCGGAAAAGCTCGTCCCAGTACGCCTGGGCCTTGGGGTTCATGCTTTCTATCCACACACTGTCTCCAGGCCAGCAATGTCCATGATAGTCATTGTTCTCCGCATTCTTGACTACCAGTCCCTTGTCTGTCACGTGCTTGTACGGCCGGTAGGAATTTTCTGCCTTAATATGGGGATCAACAATGGCCACAAGCTTGCGCTGGCCCTCCTCGTCCAAGTTTTGCATCATTCCCTTGGGGTCAGGGAACTGCGAGTTCCACTCAAAGTACTTGCGCTCCACAGAATACTCCACATCAAGCCACATAACGTCCATCGGGAGGTGGTGCTTATCAAACTGCTCGTTGACCTCCTTCACATCATCTTGGCTGTTGTAGTTCCATCGGCACTGGTGATACCCAATGGCAAACGTTTGAGGTAGTGTGGCCATGCCTACAACGTGGCCATACTGTGTTAGGGTCTCGGCCGGAGTGTCTCCCATGAACACGAAAAGGTCCAACACCCCAGTTTCGCTCATCCAGTGAGTTCTGGGTGCACCTTTAACTATTTCAAGGTCAATGTCAACATACGTGTCCGCAGCGTTGGCCCAGAAAACTCCCACAGACTGGCCCTTCTTATGAGCGTACATGTACGGGATTGATCCGTACATTGGCATGGTAGAGTCGGTCTCGTATTCAAAGATGTCGACGTTGAACAGACGGTACGGTTCAGTGTGTGGTGCCCCATCGCCCTTGGTAGCCTTGAGGACCAACGAGTCTGCGTGCTCAGGAATACCATAGAGATGGCTGAACCCAGGGAAAACAATGTCAGCAGCAATCGACTCGGCGCCTCGACTTCTTTTGTCAACGTGTCCGTCGAACGTGTCCTCCCACGCCTTGTCTCGTTCCTCGCCGTTGGCGCCTTCAATGGGCTGCCACTCCTCGTAGTTGAGGTAGCCAGCGTCATTGAACAGTGCGTAACTCTTGGATCCTTTGAGAAATTCAATCTTGAATGGGTTCAAGCTGATTCGAACACTCTCACTGGTGGACTTCTTGGTGATTGTGATCAGCGAAGAGGTGGTGTCGACAGTAATATCGTCCTCCTTCGCCCTTGTGTCCAGATCCGGGTATATCCAATTTCTGATGGAGAATCGTTCTTTTCTGATAGAAGCATCACCCATAATCTCAATTGATCTATCCTGACGCTTCTTCTCATCAACTACCATGTGGACACCACCACTGGCTACAAAGTCGAAGGTCGCCGGGAGGTGAACCAGGCAGTCAGCATTATTTGCCCTCAACACTGACTGCTGCTCATCCGAATCAGCACTCTCGTCAGAGCCGCAAATATTCTTGATGAGGGTCATTGATACACTATTGTCTGACTTGGTTACCGAGTCCAAATCCACCTTGTAGTCTCCCCTGACTTGGTACTTGTCCACGGAATCAGCAAACTCGCGATTGCGATGACAGAAGGGGTTTTGGTCGCACCTTCTAAACAAATGCGACTTGACAGCATTGCTGCTGTGAAGCAAACACATTATTGTCACCACCACGGTGATCCATTTGGAGTACATGGTGTTGCCGAGTGTTTAAGTTGTCAACAAGGTGGGATGGTGGGTTCTTCTTCACCTCTACTAGATGTCTGCCCTCAGTGGGTATCTTCAGCAACAAGTAGTGGTCATCACCACCGACGGTCGAAATTTTACAGGCACATTAAAGGGCTACGACCATTCCACCAACCTCATTCTGGCAAACGCAAAAGAACGCGTTATCTACGAAGACGACACACCAGATATCATCGATCTGGGACTGTACATGCTAAGAGGCGAGACGGTCGCAGTCTGTGGCCTGGTCGATCAAGAAATAGACAAAGACATTGACTGGACAAAAGTTAGAGGCAAGCCGCTAAAAACAACCCGGAACCCGATATGACCGCCATCATGCATAAATAATTTATTAGTTTCGCTTACTCGTCATCCTCATCGTCAATTACCATTCGCTTCACCCGTCGTCTCGTACCAATCTCAGTATCTGATTCATCCAATGAGTCAACGGACAGTGCTCGTTTTGATGGCGACGCTCGTGAGATCCTCACGTCTGGCGGTGTATGGGGTCCAGCACTTGATGGCTCGTCAATAAACATTGCCTCAGCATCCAAATCGCTGTCAGACTCTAGGTGAGCTTCCTGTGCTGAGGCTGATTCTTCCTCGGACTGCTGCTCTTCCATCATCATCTCTGCCAGCGGCTCCTTCCGAGATGAAGATGGTTGGTCTTCTATTGTGAGATCCACCGCGTGAGTCCGACGCTGAGCTTCTTCTTGCTCGAAAAATTGTCTGTCACGCTCATCATCAGTTTCATCATCGGCTGGATTGACATAGCGGGAGCTCTTCACTTCTTTGCCATCCGCCTCTTTCTCATGCTTGTGTTTTCTCCGAGGGGTTACTGCGTCCTTCTTTTTGCCGGTGGACTTGAACCGGCGGTCGTTGAGCCGCGCAGTAATATCGTCATCATCTTCCTCGTCCATAGAGATAAACAGATCGTCGTCGTTTTGGTTAATACCAGTTTGTTGGTTAGCTCCTCCTCCCTCGTTCTCATCAATCGATCTTTCGAGATAGGTATGCATAGGCATGGCCAAAGTAGGCTCGGTCTCCATGTACTTTTGAATATAAGCTCTGTACTCCACAATGCTGTTGCGCTCGACTGATCCTGGCACCGTGCAGCTACGGCTCGTGGCTTTGAATCCCATTTCAAACAACAAAAGCTGGAAGTAATCGTTGGCAAGGTACACCGACTCAAAGTCACGCGCCTGCACCAGCTTGAAAGGAACAGATCGCGCGTGTTCTTCCTTGTGGCGCTCAACGTCAAAAAGGCGATTTTGTAGCCACTCAACCTGAACAGTCTCATCGTCGTTGCAGATCATGCGCACCAGAATACCGATACGCTGCTCGACGGTAAGATTGGCATTGGCAATGAATCTGTACTGGGATCGACTTGAGCCTACAGTGTTGCCACTGACACCACTGCCCACTCCATCTATGCCAGCTCCACCCCTCCTGTGTATAGATGTGGGGAAGAGCAATTCAAGGTACCGCTCGGGTTCTTCTTGTAGGATTTGTGTCAAACGCCGAGCAAAAAAGTTGAAAAAGGCGCGATACTCCTTTTGCAATCTAGGAAACTTCTTCTTCAGAACCGCAGACTGAACCACGTCATTGAGGGTTTTGACAAATTGCAGATTGTAGAAAATGTCGCGGATCTTGTGCTTGGCAAACATTAGGTTGAAATATCGCAGGGGCCATCCGAGCTCGGACTCGGTCAGCTCGTCTCTGTGTTTTAGCAAGTTGATGTACGTCAACAAAACGTCACTGTTAGCAAGGTTGCGCTCCAGGATCTCCAGCTCCTGCGGTTCTTTGAAGTGCAGTGCCATGCACTTGAGCGCGGAATGCACCATGCCACAGCTTGCTCGTAGGTAGTACTGCGATAGATGCGAGTTTCTCAATACGCCGCTCAAGATCTTGGGCCACAGTTCACGCTCGAAGATTGAGCGGAACAGTTGCCGGGCCACATTCTGGTACTCCACCACATCAGCTGCCGTGATTCCCATCTGGGAGTTTGCCTTTACGGTGGTCATTTCTCGCAGGGTCACCAAGACCTCACCCAATCCAACAATGGCGCTGTGCAGCAACTTGATGTTCTGCATGCTGCCGCCCACCATCTCTGAGTATATGGTCACCAGAAGCTTTGAAATCACATCGGATTCAAAGACATCGGCTACAGCGTTAAAGTGTTTGCCCACTAGGCGTCTGGCTCGTAGCATCCAGGCAATGACGTGAAAAAACTGATAGGTCAGACTGAGCTGGACCTGTTCCGTCAACTTATCAAATGCAATGTCGTTCAGGAATTTGCGCAGATGAACGGCAATTACATGGAACGCGCCTTCCAAGAGCTGAGTCGCGAACCGTTGTACAATCTCCCGGGCAGACTGGGTCAAGTGGACAACTTCAATATTAAGCGCCGACTTTACGCGGGTTTTGGTGTTTCTAACCGACGTCCACGCTTTTTGCTCGTTCAGTCTGAGAAGCGCGTCTTGCTGCGATTTAAGTCCCATCTCCCCAGAGAAAACAAACCGGGAGCCGCTATTCCTGTAGGCAGTGAGCGTCCCGAACCGCGTGTGACGGGTTGGGCGTTGGCTGATGTTTTGTCGGAGAAGATCTTGCTCACGCTTGAGTAGAGATTCCAGCGAATCGTTGACGCTTACCTCAGCTTGCTGGACTGGTGAACCCGCTGTTTGGGATTGTTGGGTCGTAAAGACATCAGTGACTTCAACGCCTTTGATAATACTGTACACGCAGCTTAGCACAGTCTGCGCGTATTCACCCAGTCCGGCACAGATGGACAGAAGAAACCCAAACACCTGTTGTTTTTCCAGGACCAGAATCGTCGAGCTGCGAGAAATGTCGTGATGGAGGTCTTGTTCGCCTCCCAGCCGTGCCTCTGCTCCAATTTCAATAGCAAGAATGTTTTTGAGGAAACGCAGTGCCACTCCCAAAATCTGATGATCGCGCTTGTCAGCCTCGGTGGATGGCTTTTTAAGGATAGGCAGAGCGAGTCGAATAATGGCCCTAATAGCAGCTCCCTCGTGGCAGCACAGTACCTCACGCTTGTACTTGTACTGAGCTGTTTTGACTTGCACCGGAGTACGAGAGTTCCCTTCGTCGTCCTCGTCATCATCATCATCGTCGTCCTCTGCATCTTCATTCTCAATGCTGTCCGCGTTTGGGTCTGCTGCTTGGCTATCTTTCCTGCTTTGCTTGCGTTTCTTGGGTGGCCTCCGTTTCATTGCGTCGTCAGCCTTTATGTCTGTCAGGTGCGTAAGGATCTCCAGACATAAGACGGCCACAGGCTCGCTGACCTGTAGGTCGTGGTACTCTTCTTCGGTCAATTCCCTTTTCTCCTTTCTAGCTTTTGCCTCCACTCGTTTACCGCGGTCCCACATTACAAGAATTTGCACGAGTTCAGCAACAAGATTGGTCTCAGCAATGGCCAGACTGACGTCCCATGCGCCATCGTAATCGCGAGCATACTGCTTGATGTCGAGCAAACACAAAAGAGCCTCATCACCCAGCTTGTATCGGAAATTGAGATCAGTGATATCGGTTCCTCCAAGCGCCGTCAGGCGGTTGGTGATCGCCCACCGGATTGTGGGGTCGATATCGTCGTTCATGACGCGGGTGAAACTTGGTGCCAAACGCGTTCGCGTACCTTTGTTTTTCCCAACCACCCTAACCTAGTTTTAGTTTAGTTTTCCTACTTGGGCTAAACAGGAAAGAAGAAAAGCCGTATATCTAATTGATTGCATATATCTGGTTCAACGAATGAATCTGACGTGGACGCCATCAGCGACACTGCTTGTGAGCTTGGTCCAGTTGTCCACATCTCCCACATCCTCACGAGTCACCCCAAGCTTGTCCTGGGGCTCAATGTCCCTAAAGGTCTGAAGTATCCGTACAAGGGTGAACGCGGTCTCAGTAAGAGCAAACTGCTGGCCAAGGCAGATTCTGGGTCCACCGTTGAATGGAAGGTACTCCCAGTTGCGGCCCTTGTTCTCCTCCCATCGCTCAGGACGGAACGAGTCGGCATCCTCACCCCAGATACTCTTGATACGTTGCATGGTGTAAACAGAGTACACCACGGGGGTGTCCTTGGGCACAAACACAGGCTCATCTTCATTGGATCCACCTCCGCGGGGAAGAATTGTGTCGCGGATGGCAGTTCTGAAGTTAAGAGGCACAATGGGGTTGAGACGCAGCACCTCATTGATGACATGGTTCAGATACGTGCAGCGCTTCAGGGATTCAAACGTCATGTTCTCCGGCGTTTCAGTCTCCAAGGTGGGATCGGGTCCAGGGCCAAACTCAGCCAACACAATCTCGCGCAGCTTGTTCCACACACGCTTATCACGGGCCAAGAAAAACGTGATATACGATAGCAGCGACGCGGTGGTGTCTCGTCCAGCGAGAAGAATGTTAAACGACTGATCTCTGATCACAACCGGGTCACGGGTCTCCTTGGCCAGTTCCTCAATAAATACGTACTTGTGGTGCTTCTCATCGGATGGAGCCGCCTCGGGAGGGTGCGACAGAGTCTTCTGAACAAAGTAGTCAACAAACTCCTTGCACTCCTTTGCGTGTCTCCTCAAGCTGGGAGGATTCACAAGCCAGTACAGACTGGAAGCCTGAGAACGAGTAGCAAGAATTTCAAGACACTCGTTGAATGACTCTGCAAACTGCTGAGAAGAGACGTTGCCAGCAAACTTGAGACGGCAGGGTTCGCCCTTGACCTGAGCGTTGATCTCCTCAAGAGAGCCGGTGCTTTCTCCAAAGAGAAACTCAGTGGCAGTATCGAGAGTGAGGTTGTGGAACAGTGCCTGACAGTCAAATAGCTCACCCTGGGCGGACTTGGCCATGAAGATTTGTAGCAACGAAGTGGTATGACTGTGGACCGTATCCAACTGAGAGATTTGGTCTCGGGCAAATTGGGGCCGAAGCAGTGCTCGGCTGTGTTTCCATCCCTCTCCAGAGAGCGTAAAGATACCGTTACCCAAAAGGGGAAAGAACTGGTTGTAGCGAAGTCCAAGACTGTAATCCTTGAACGAAGTGGCCAGAATGGTCTTCACGTTCTCGGGGTCGACGGTGATGATATTATCACTGAAGTTGATCTTGCTGCGCACGGTATGACGGCCAAACTTCTCAATCGACTCGCTGTTGAACTGGAGCAGTCTATTCTTGGTCTTTGCGCGGTACAATTTATAGAAAGCCATCAGTCCAAACGGGTGATTGTGCACAGTCTTGACACTACCACAGTTGTGCTTCTTTCGAGAAACGTGATACTGGTATTCAACCAGTATTTCCCTTCCAATTAGGAAGGCAAACAAGGCCACTATCCACGGGATAATCTGCATTGTCGATCCGATCTCCAATCTGCTATCAGTGGCGCAAGCGAGAGATATTCGGCAAGGTCTTATTTATAAAAAGGGGCATGAGTGCGGCGAGACTGCCTCGTGTGGGGTAGAGTTGGGCATTGTCAGCGTTCGGCTGCAGCTGCCGCCGCACAGCTCATTCACATGAAGCACAACGGACCGGAGGGCTAGCGTTGCACCTGCATCCGGCTTGCCCAAAATGGTGTCCAAGCTCGTTCTCAAGGGTGAGAAGAAGATTCCAGTCAAAAAGAAAACCTCTGCTATTACAAAGCAAGCTCGTCAGCCAATAAAGAATCGTGTGAAAACCTCGGCGGATGAGCCGCCCACAACAAAAACTTGGAGAGCAGCAGCCGACTATAATTATCTTCATGGACCCTGTGTGATTTTGCTGACCCCGCTATCCGGTGGCGAATCTCGGCCACATCGATGTTTGGCTAACAATGTCACTGGTCAGGTCATTACCAGTACTGACCTGGGAAAGAATCTTGAGCCCAATTCGACCCATCAGGTGTTTGTTTTGGTGCCGCTAAATTTCGAGGAGAAGTCAATCAATGTTGCTAAGAAAGAACACAGCTTGCCTCGTAATTACGCATTCAAGACTGACAGGGATACATATTTGAGTGAAGAAGCCGGCAAGCTGCATACCATGGCCACGTCCATAGGGCCACGGCAGATCTTTGTCCTTTCCAACAAGAGAGATAAAGACGACTCTTATTGGACAATTGAGTCGGCGTCCAATCAATTCGTGACTCTTGATGGCGACTCGGCTCATCTATCAGCGGATCCCAAGCCTGTTACCATTATGGTCCAGTCGAAATATACAAAGACACTGCCACAAGCCACCAAACCCACACATTCTGTCAACTCAATATCAGTTGCAACCATGGAGAAAAAAGTCGGGCGCAGGCTCACCTCTGACGAAATTTCACTTTTACAGAAAGCTTACAGGGAGGGCAACTGGAACGAAGCCCTGCTCGATCTTCGGCAAAAATCCAAGCACGACTCAAGGTGTTAAATGTGTAAATAAACGGAATGAATGAAGCTTTAATCTATCAGGCTGGGCTCGTTATCGGTCGTCTTCTTGGGGCGGGAGTCTGGGTCTTGCTCGTCCTCATCATCAGAGTCGTCATCGCCGCCGCGCCTGTCATAGAACTCATCAAGAATCTTGGGCGAGATACGGTTGAGCATCTCCTTGGGGTAAATACGCAGCAGCGACCATGCGAGATCAAGAGTCTCGAAAATGGTTCTGTTCTCGTACTTGCCCTGAGACACAAAGGTCTTCTCAAACTTGTCCAAAAACTCGAGCGACAGCTTGTCCTCGGTTGAGAGAGCCTCCTCACCAACAACAGCCTTCATTGCAGCAGCGTCACGACCAATAGCGTACTTAGCATAGAGCTGATTCGACACGTCACCATGGTCTTTTCTAGTCATACCCTCACCAATAGCACACTTCATGAGACGAGAAAGCGAGGGAAGCACGTTGATGGGCGGATACACGCCTCTAGCGTTGAGCTGACGATCAACAAAGATCTGCCCTTCGGTGATGTACCCTGTCAGATCGGGAATAGGATGGTTCATATCATCGTTCGGCATGGTCAGAATAGGGATCTGTGTAATGGATCCGTTACGGCCAGACACTCGTCCAGCCCGCTCGTAGATGGTACTCAAATCCGTGTACATGTAACCGGGGTAACCTCTACGACCAGGGACCTCCTCACGAGCAGCAGAAACCTCACGGAGAGCATCAGCATACGACGACATATCGGTGAGGATAGTAAGAACGTGACGCTCCGTCTGGTAGGCCAGGTACTCGGCGGTGGTCAGAGCCAGACGAGGGGTAATAATACGTTCAATGGTTGGGTCGTTTGCCAAGTTCAAAAACAGACTGACACGCTCGAGCGATCCGTTCTCCTCGAAATCCTGCTTGAAGAAGCGGGCCGTTTCCAAGTTAACTCCCATAGCAGCAAACACAATAGAAAAGTTATCCTCGTGTCCGTCGTGAACGTCCTTAGTAGGACGCACGAGCGAAGCCTGGCGACAAATCTGCGCAGCAATTTCATTGTGAGGAAGACCACTGGCAGAGAAAATGGGAATCTTCTGTCCACGGGCAATTGAGTTCATTCCGTCAATGGTCGAGATACCGGTCGAGATCATTTCTTCGGGGTAAATACGGGCATACGGGTTGATGGGCGAGCCATTGATGTCAAAATAGTCCTCCGCAAGCACACGGGGTCCGCTGTCAGCCGGGCGACCGGATCCATCAAACACTCTACCCAAAACATCTTCCGACACTGGAATCTTCATGCTTTGGCCGGTGAACTGAACACGGGTCTTTTTGACATCAATTCCAGTGGTTCCCTCAAATACCTGGACAACCGCTCTATTTCCCTTGACCTCCAGCACCTGACCGGCGCGAATCGAGCCATCCGGCAGCGTCAGGTCGACAATCTCATTAAAGCGTGGGTACTTGACACCATCCAGCACTACCAAAGGCCCATTGACGGAGTTGACGGTGTTGTATGTGACTCGGGGGTCAATTTTCAGAGCCGCCTTGTTGATTTCAAAGATATCCCGCTGGGTCTGCGTCGACGTGGAACCCATGGTGCCGTAGTTGTTGTGCGTGTGTTGTGGGCGGCGGTCAGGGTGAACAGATAAAGTTGTGATACGTGGGGTCTAATATAGGGGATATCGAGCCAGCTTGTGATAATACGCTCGGGCTTTCGTTAATAGGTGATATTTTACGGCTCATGGCACAATAATGCCAGATAATCTATTTTGCATGTGAAAATAGCACTTTTTCTTGACCGTGTGGGACAAGCGTAACTAATGTATTGTATCGGCGCGTAGAGGCTCTAAGTTGAACCAAATTAAGCAGTCAAGTGCATCCTAGTGCCTCAAACATCTAGATTTATCGCAAAAATGTTCAGGAGCTGTCATTTATTCCAATACACTCCCTCCTCCTGCCACACTGAGCCAGGGTTTGCTAAGGGATGCCCCCGGTGGGCCTGTTCATTCCCAGTGGACCCGCCAAACCCGCCATGTGGGGCTGAGTCAGCCCCACCAAGGTACAAAACGCACGTCTCACAATACACTGCCGCCCGCCATTCACAAGACACTCGCCTACACAACTCAACCAAGTCCGTGAACAGGATGAACTTTGCATTACTAGTGGTGACGTCCCTCGCTGGACTGGCTTCAGGTGAGTAGAAAATTGAAAATCTACTGCACAGATGCTGCAGAAACAAGACTAACAAGCCGTTATCGACCGCACAAGTATCTCTATCCCAAAGGATACACAGACGTATACTCAGTCTCCGACCATCGTCTATATCACAACTGTTAACGCTGCTGGCGTCAGACAAACGCTGCCCATGACATACACCCAGACGTTTGCTCAAATGTACAGTACGTTCGAAACTCCACCGGCTGGCACGATTGGCCTTGGAACACTCAAGGGCACAGTTGGCATTGTTAGAACAGCCGAGCTCATAACGATCACCGAGCAGCAGTGAAAACAACACACCAATATCTGCCTTTATTTATTGATACATAGCACAGAATATTCGAATTACTCATTTCCTCGATCTTCCGTTGTGGGCGAACAAGGGCCGGCCACTCAATCTGGCAATCAATGCACACTAGGGGACTCGCACTAGGCTCGAAAGGGAATACAAGTGCAAGCCAGAGAAAACGCGTGCTATACCCATGTTAGCAGTCCATCTCCATCCATCCATCCATCCTTTGATGAAGTCCATGCTCGAAGAGCTCGACCAGGCCAGTCCAAGCTTGCTTTCCGCACTTCTCGAAAGAGATGGCGACGCACAACCGGGGCATGAGAATCACGACGTCCTGGATGGCAATGTATTTGACGACCTGATTTATCAAATGATTAACGGCGAACCCGAGCCAATGACCCATGCTCTCGATAGCCTGTGCTTCCAGAGCACCGAATTCAACGGTGGTTACAGTGTACCGGCTGATCGCGCAACCACTCCTATCGACGGGCTGAGTCCTGGAGATAACTGCCAGGCTACTATCCTAGCAACATCACCACATGGCGTTGGAGATTCACTCGACACAAGTGCACAACGTCGCCTGCCTCACCAAACTGATATCCTCTCAAATATGTTGCCCTTCGAAAACGGGGGAGTCGCTGGCGGACATAGCGATGACGGATGCTCTCCGTCCAATGCCCAATATCAGACCCCAGATGCGGAGAATGCAGTACCTCGTCAGTCTACAGCTCGCAACTTGCAGATACTCGCAAAGCAATCCAGTACATCCAGGGTATTCCGCCGAACCAGGTCTATGACGATAGACTCCGAAAGCTCGTCCTCCTCAGCTGGTCCTTCTTCCGCTACTGATATTACTGATATTGGTATCAAAGTAGAGGAAGACGCGCAAACCTCGGCTCTCACTACCCAGCAAAAAGCTAACAACATATCCGAATCGGATGCATGGACCCCTGCAGAAGACAAGTTCCTTGTTCATCTTAGGGAAGGACAACAGCGTAGCTACAATCAATGCGGCAACTTGATGAGGCACTCCAGGGTCAGGTGCCAGACGCGATACCGCAAGGAGCTCAGCTATCGCAATGAGCCGATTTCCGAGGAAGATTACAAACTGATGGTGGATGTCATTCGCGAAGACTGGAACAAGCGTTGGGATCGCATCATTCGTCAAATGACACGAGAGAAAAAAGGGGGCTTCAAGTGCGGAAGGATCCGCTCCCAAACCCACATTGCCAAGAAATTCGGCATTGATTTGGGCATCCCTGGTGAATCCAAGCTCTCCATCTGCCCTGGAATTTTAAAGGATCACGAGTACATCGCCAAGTCTGAGGAGAGTCTCAATGTAGCCGATTTTATTGCAGCCCGCGAGCCCAGCGATGACAAGCTCCTGGCCCAGTACATCAACTTTGATTATAACCCTTAGTAGTAGTAGAAGTAGATAGAGATGTCATGTCATGATTTATACAGTAGTGCGTCCTTTCTTTAGATAACAAAAGGAACGTAGATCTTTCGGTTCTTGGGATAGTCCGGGAATTCCTTTCGGTAGCGACGGTGCTTCTTGACGGCCCACACCCACATCTGAGCAGTAGCAACAACAAAAAAGAGCAGAGCGGACCAGTTTTGCGAGATGACTGCAATGACAAGCCATGCAACCGACTCGAAAAAGTAGTTGGGACACGAAACCCAGTCAAAGCCGTATCCATGGGGAATGTGGCGCTCGGTGGTACCTGAAGGACGCAGGTTCGACAGATTGACGTGCGTGTAGAAGTTGGAAAGCTCGGCAAAGGTCCAGATCAGTCCCATTGCGGCAATGCCAGTCTCGTGCATCGGATACACCTGCTGGCGGTCAAAGAGGAACCCAATGTGTTTCATGTGCATATAAGATGGAGGAGCGTAGCAGAAGTATCCGAGAAGCACTCCCGACAGAATCCAATAATGGCCCGAGTTCTTGAACAGATTGAAGAAAGGCATGGTGGCACTGGAGAATTTGTGAACAGCCACAGTCTCAAACTCACGCTTGATGAAATGCATCATGACAAATGCAAACATAAACACCTGATCCATGGAGTGCTCAAACTCCTCACCATAGACGAGTTTCTGGGCAAAGAAGAAAAATGGGTGGATCAGCAGGGGGCCAAAGTACTCAATTATAAAGACCGTTCTCCATCCCATCTGGGGACCAAGATCCTTGACCTGCACGGTGAAGGAGTCTGCCTTGGTGCCTCCAATTGACTCGAGGCCGTCCTGGTCGTTGAGGACCTTGCCTTCGTGGGTGAGACGTAGACGGTGCACCGAGAGTCCGGTTGTTTTGCTTAGAGATTCTCTGACATCGGCAATCTTCGATTGGGTGTTGAATTGCTGAGATTCCGGAAGCTTGGCAATGCGCTTGCCCTTTCTCTCAAACTTGATGACAGCCATTCTTTTTGTGTCTGCCTATGAGAGATACGATCCAGCACCGACATTTCAACTTTATCGGAGCTTTTGATATTTCACCCAGCTAACACTTTAATTGGGACACTCACCAGCCATGAAACTGGTGCGTTTTTTGATGAAGCTCACGGGTGAGACCGTTGAGATTGAGCTCAAAAACGGAACAGTGGTATCCGGCACCGTGGTGTCGGTGTCGCCCAACATGAACACCAGTTTGCGCGCAGTCAAAATGAAGATGCGCGACCGCGACCCTATTAGCCTGGACTACATCAACATTAGAGGCAACACTGTTCGATTCGTGGTTCTCCCTGACAATTTGCCTCTCGACACTCTATTGATAGACGACACACCCAAGCCAAAGGCGAACCGGCCCAAGGGTTCTGCCCCACCTGGAAGAGGAACCGGCGGCAATAGAGGTGGCCGGGGACCACAGTCTGGGCCGCGAAAACGGCGGCGCGAGATCTAGCCTGAGTGCTTTTTCTTGCATCTACTATTTATCGCATTTCCAAAATAAATTAATGCCTATTTACATGCTGGTAACTATTAGTTAGACGGACTTTGCCTCGCCCTGTAGGATCTTGAGCTCCTGCTCGATATCGACCTCACCCTTTGATAGCTGCGCCAGCTCTTTGTCATACTTGCCAGTCGACAGTGGCCCGTTTCCACGGAATCGTGTTCGCATGTCGGCCTGTCCGTGCTTGCAGTCGATATACTTTTTGAAGGCAAAGCGGCACTCCTCTGGTAGTTCTCTAAACAGGTCTGGGTCTTCTAGACATTTCTTGGGGGTATTGCGGTCGAGAATCACACACGGTGATTTTTGAAGACAGACGGCTACGGCCGTACGTAGGTCATGGCAATTTGCAACCATGGTATTATATTGTGTAGTGGGGTGTGGTTGTGTGGAGGAGGGATTGGGTTTGAACATTTCATCATCCGCACAACGTCACCACCGTCACCATGCCAAAAGTGTCCAAAGCATCGCTGGCCGAAATGAAATTGCAGATCAACCCGCAATTCGGGCCAAACATCCAACACAACCAACAGGTGGTCAACAAGATCCGAAACGCCACGTGTCTTATGGCTGGCGTGGCTGCTGGCATTCTCCGACTCGAATCATACCACGGATTCATCTTCTATGGGGCGGTGTTTGGATTGATGAGTGTGCTGATGCACATTTTTCTAGCAAAGTCAACACCCACTAGCTACTTCAATTCGCCGTTTTCAGCACTCTGGGTTGACGAACTGGTGCCTGGTCTTGCAGGATACATTTTGTCGTGGACCCTACTGTACGAGCTGGTGGGTGCGTAGCCGAGAGAGACGTCCAACAACTAACTTCTAACAATGATGCAACAACACAAAAAAACGATACATTAATCAATAAATACATATCACGCAATTACACAACATCCACTGCTTGCGTGTGCATCGACCGCCGACGATTCGGGGGCAGTTTGTCGGCCACTGAGCTGAGCATTGTTGCTTTTCTGAACCCCACGTTCCATCAGCCACGGACATGGTATCAGCATGTCGTCTGTTGTTGTGGCGAAAGCGATAATTTCATCGCACGCTTCATGGGCATAGATTCTAGGACGGGCAAGCTCGGCACGTAGTCGGGCATTGTGCTCCTGCAAACGGCGGACTTTGAGCCTTAGCATTGTTTCTGCTTGTTTGTCCAGAAGTCGTTTCTGCAGCTTGGCAACGTCTGTCTCAACTACTTTTTGTTTGGGGCTGGCGCTGTACTCCTGTGGCCAGCCCCCAGCGTTGCTGGGGGCGTATGTCTGTGTCGGTGCTGCTTGGTTCAATCTGTATTTATTGTTATCGCCGTAGCCGATTCCACTGTTGGCAGACCGATTCCAATCCACAGGGGGGCCATTGTATGCCTCATCCGATCGAACCTCACTTGCCAGAGGCGATGGTCTGTGACGAGCGTGCTGCTGTTGTGAGTAGCTGCTGGGCTGCTGAGATTCCAAGGTCTGATGGAATTGATGATGGTAGTTCTGGCTTCGGTCTCCCGAATGTTGCTGCTGTCTGTTGATCATTTCTTTCTGAGCGTTATGCCCAGTGTGTAGATACTAAGACTCCAACCGGTTACGATGAAACATAATACAAACATGCGGCCTCAAACCCGACATGCGTCTGCCTTGGATTCCACTCACCTTGCATGTAGATGCATATGGGAGTGAACAACCTATGCATGATCGTGCATACTTTTTTTATAGGGTCATCGATGGGCAATAAGAAATGATTTTTGTAGAGGGTAGCAAATTTCCATTTTACTGTCGCAGAATTGTTGAACTCAGAGATACCCATTGCAAGGTAATATATAACCGCACACAATGGCTTGCTGCATAGGCAGGCAAGTCGCATGCATCATGGGTGGGGCCATTGACTGTGACAGTCAATGGGTAGAGTGATTGCTGAGTGGCTCTCAGATATTGCTAACTGCAGCTCTTGTTTTTTTTTTTTTTTAGTAGAGTGACCCACAAATTATTAGCGAGTAGGAGTTCCCCACATATCATTATAGAGTTATCAACCAACTTGAAACCAACGAGTAAACATGCAGACGTTTGGCCAGACGCTCTCGTTACGAGTCGATGAGGGCGTCGGTGCCATGAGTGTGAGCCCATGTGGGAGAGACGTGGTTCTGGCGTCACGATCGGGTCTGTTCATTGTGGACCTCGACAACCCGTACTCGCCCCCACGCTGGCTCCATCATATAACGTCGTGGGAAGTGGCCGACGTTCAATGGAGTCCACACGCCAGCAAGGCCAATGTTGTGATCTCGACATCCAATCAAAAGGCTCTGGTGTGGAATTTGGCTCTCAGTAGCGACTGTGCCGTGGAGCATGTGCTCCACGGACACAGTCGGGCCATCACCGACATTAACCTCAGCACCGAGAGCGCAGACCTGCTGGCAACATGCAGCATCGACAGTTTTGTTCATATATGGGATCTTCGAGAACCTAAGCGGCCAGTCAACTCATTTGCGCAATGGCAGGCCGGCGCCAGCCAGGTAAAGTGGAACTGCGAGAACTCACGGTACTTGGCATCGAGCCATGACCGGTCCGTGTATGTGTGGGACACGCGCAAGGGCTCAATTCCCGTGACCAGCTTTGAGGCACATACTGGTAAGATCAATTCGCTCAACTTTGACTCGTCTAGTCTGATTACGGCCTCCAGCGACGGGACCGTCAAGGGCTGGGGCGTCAAGACGGCCGGCGAGCTGCGCTACACCATTGAGTGTGGGTTCCCTGTGTGGAAGGCACGTGGTACGCCGTTTGGCCAAGGAATGTATATTTCCCCGTTGCGAGGAGGCGACAACCAGATTTCTCTCGTCAAAACGAAGGGCCTGGCGTCGCAGAGCGCCGTCAAGCTTGAAGACTATACTGTCGAGACGTATTCCGGGCACACTGAGCCTGTTCGTGAATGTGTGTGGCGTCGAAACAATGGAGACTTTCAAATGGTTTCTTGGTCAAAAGACCACGATCTGCGACTGTGGCCGGTTGTCAGTCCCGAGGTGCTACAAGAGATTGGCTCAAACAGTCGATGGACTGCCACAAATATCAAGTATGAGACGTTTCACGAGGAGCCAGAATCCTCGTCGACCTCGATTGCTTTGGCATACTTGCCTGGTAGGTGGCAGGGTGCCGGTACCAGTCCCCACACGCCTCCAGCGTTTGGCAGTCAGGCATCCTCGTCAGCTGCTAGTAGACAGAGAAGACTTGGAGCTGGAGGTGCGTCGTCCACTTCACCAGTGAACTCCCATTTGGCTAAGCGCACTGGCAGGCACAGTGCCCACGCAGCAGCAGCAGCAGCTCGTAGCAAGGCGTTTATGACTAGGGGCAATCGCCAGAACTTTTCTCGAGACCAACACCACTCGCAAAACGCGTATCTCGACTGGATTTCGGGAGTCCGTGTGGGCCAGGCGGCCTTTGCAACGTTTGACGCCAAGGGCAATGCCTATGTTAATACTGGTGGCGGCCGTGCTGGTGATGGTGGCCAGCCAAACAATCTTGGACCCGACAACCTGGGCGAAGAGATCAGCATGGTAGGACGCAAGTTCCCCAAAGTAAGATTTGAACAGATCAACATTTCCAAGGGAGAGTGCACGCTGTCGCTCGAAGGCACATGGGGAGACGACGACGATCCCATATTTCTGCGCGTTCAACTTAGGTTCCCATTCGACTACCCTTTCTCGGCGCCCACGTTTGTTGTGGAGGCGGCAAGCTCCGACCGGTTACCCGAGATTTACTCTGCGCTTGCGGCGATCACGGATCCGATGTCTGCTCGTGGGCGGTACTGCCTAGAGCCGTGTCTACGAGTGTTACTAGGAGAACAGGTCAGTGTTGACGACTACTTGTACAACCAGCTTGAAGACGCCTCTTTGTTTCTGGACCGGCCCAGCGAAGCAGGATTCGATATTGGCGAGGATATTTTCGACAGAGAAGGGACAAATGCTGACGAAGGTGATGATGAAGAAGATATAGACGAAGAAGAGGGTGTCAAACTGGAATCGGCATCTCACAGATCGAGACTGTCGCTGCCGTTGGACTTTATGGGCTACTCATCGTCATCAGATGAAGATGATGACGAGCGAGTGGTCAGGGAGAGCATGGTTTATGGACCAGTGTTTGACAGTACTCCTGTCCCCAAAGGATGTGGTGCCGTATGGACTATGACTGGAGAACTGCTATGCTTCTTCATGACCACTGACAAGCCCCAGGCTATCCCTGCTGCTGCCAGGCAGCGCGAGCATGCGTCTTCCATTCCTCCTCCCGCTGAGGCTGCACTGTTTGGGTATGGTGACAGCAACGGCGACTCTTCGTCGTTTTCCGATTCATTCACTGACTCTGATAAGTTTGGAATGACCGATGATACTCTTTCGGATGAGGATGGAGAAGATCTCGACTGGGTTCTCCGGCGTCATGACCACCACCACCACCACCACCATCACCATCATCAGCACAATCATTCTGGCGCCGCCCATGGCACCGGCCGTGTCAAGGGACACACTGCAACCTCACATTCTGGATCCAATACTAATAACTACCAACCCCGTCTAACTAACAATACCACCCCCACCAATAACAACCTTACAGCCACGGCTAGTACCAGTGGACCTGTCAAAAATGTGATTCGACTGCTGGACATGCGACACATGGTTCCCTCCAAGTACGAGCTGGCGGCGGAGTACCGCATTCTTGATGGTCGACCACACGAACTGGCGCTCTGGAATGCGGGCGTGGCTTCTCGCCACGGATTCGAAGACTTGGCCTACTGCTGGAGACTCGTTGGCGACATTGTGTCAACCTCATGGAACGGACACCCTTTTGGCGACCAGTGGCTGATCGACTCAATGTTTGATCACTTTGAACGCGAAAGCAACTCCCAGATGTTGGCCTACCTCTCATGCATCTTTCCGGTGAACTCCGGTTTGTCTCTGACGGGCTCTGCCGCCAGTCCTGGTGCAGAAAGCACCAACAGCCATACTACCGACAGTCACCATAGCGTACTAGGGTCTTCGCTTTCAACGATTCAGAAGGTTCCTTCTGTGTCCAGTATCAATACGATTCCGTATATCCATGCGCGAGACCAGCAATCGCATCAACAATCCTTGCCCACGCTGACGCCCACCCACGGAGCGTACTCGTCACCAAAACACCATGCTGACTCCTACTTTCCAAACTCGTTTTTCCGCCTAGATCATACCGACTCGCCGTTTTCGCCTTCCCAGGTTTCTCTGGCATCCTCGCCCGAGCGGCACCATTTACGGCGGCTGACGAGTCTTAGTGCACGCACACCAATCGTCCATTCCCCTACTGGACGGTCTCGAGCCCAAATGCTTTCATCCTTTCCAGGTCCCATGTATTCTCCCATGGACAGCAATTTCCGCAGTCCTACCATGCTTTCCAGTGGCAAGGACTCAAAGCCATCGGAGCAGGACCTTAGCATGATTTTCTATAGCTCTCAGCCCAGTGGTACCAGTGTTTCAGCCAGTACGCAGCAGCAACCTCATCAAAGCCCGCAGCAACATTTCCAACAACAACAACAACAACAACAACAACAACTACAACATCATCATCAGCCGCGGGCAGGTCAACTTGTTGGGCGAAACCCGCCGTCCAAGCTTGGTTCTCACCATGCGCCCACAAATCAACCAGCTGAAGTATCGCGTCTCACGCGCAAGCTCAACGTGACCATTCTAAATGACGAGATTCTCGACGTGTTCACCGAGGAGCCCCACAAGACAATGGAGTTTGTTCTAAAGCACAAACCAAAGTTCTGGCGGTATAGACAGGAGTATGCGTCCTTATTGTATGACTGGAATTTACAAGTGCAGCGCACCGAGATTTTACAGTTCAACTACATGGATCGCAGCAGTCCCACTGATCAAGGCACCACCACCGCTACCCCCCAGAGCCATGCGGCTGCAGCCCCCACCGATACAAGTGTCTACGACTGTATAGACTTTATGCAGCGCACGCCCAAGCAGCGCGGCGGGGTCCAGTGCCAGGTGTGTCAGCTGCAAGTGCACCGGAGTTGCGTCCAGTGTCGCAATTGTGAGCATATTATCCATCTTGCTTGCGCACGCCAGTGGTTTGTTGATAACGACGGAGGGCAATGTCCCTCAGGTTGTGGATGCGAGTGCGTGTCCCATCTTTGCTGAGGTTTTCTATGTATCTATATTTATCAATTCCGCTTGCTTGGCCCATGTGGTGCGTCGTCTCCACCTTTCCCTCTGTCTACCTACCCCTGAAAAGTCGCCGGGGCAAGGGCCAGCCATGTACGCGTCATGCACGCCAGTAATTTGTTTTATTTTTTGGCTTGGGCAGTCTAGGTACTGTTGGCCCCCATTCGGCGGGACTCAATGTCTCAGTCCGAGATCCTGCGTGCTTAGGCGATTCCTGTTTTTGCCTTGATTCCCCCTTTACCATGACAATGCCAGAGTACAGAGAATATCGTGAGATAATCGAGAACCGCCTGGCAAACCTCCAACTACTCCTCAACAGCCACGAGTCGCAGCGTAGTATCTATGAAGCAGGGGCAACCGATTCTATGGACTTCAAACAACCCCGTTGCAGAGACACAATCCTGGACATGCCCACGAGTGCCGGCCCCTCTGGCGTCACAATCACTCGCCAATTGTCCGCTAGAACCCATTCGCACGTCAAGACCGCATCAACTACGACTTTTGTCCAATCTGCAAATAGCCAGCAGCCCTCTGGCGTTATCCAGCACAAGAAGAGTCGTCTGTCGCTTGGGCGATTTGCTTCCCTTCGAGACTTGGATCGCAAATTCAGGCCAACCAGTCAGTCTCTAAGGAGTACCAGTGGCACTTCATCCAACAGTACTACCAGCCCGACAAAGAACAGACCCGTGTCGAGCGTGGTTGCCAACTTTTACTTGGGATATGCACTGGGAGAGCTGTGCAAGCGACAGAATATGGCACCACAGGACTTGCTCAGGCAGTTGAATTCGCTGATCAAAGACTATGAGACGTTCAAGATTCAAAATATCCACAGCAGAGACCGATCAATGTCTAACGTAAACCCACGTCTTAGAATAGGCAGATTTCCGTCTGTGAGTGAAGGAAGTGGCTATAACGCCTTTAGCGGCAATGGGGCAAGCGGGCTAGAGCAGCGCATGAACCGTCTCAGAATGTCCCCCAGTCGTATTTTTCGGCAACGAGGAGGAAGCATTGCAACTTTGGCCGGTGTACTAAGTCCTACCACACCCGCGCCTGACGTACGCCCTGGAATGCCCCACTCATCTTCCATGCCTGGCAACCTGTTACGCAAAGCGTCATTTTCGTCTCTCAGTCTGACCCCTGTACTGAGCGCTGGGGGAGCAAGCTTTCGTTCGCCAAGTAGTACCCCTGCTCCAATGTACAGTGAGTCGAGCAAACCATTTGATCGGTTCCCGCTGCCTGGAATCCCTGATGGAGAGATGACTTTTCAATGTATATGTGAGGTGCTTTTGTTTGTGTACGAACAGTTGTACACTAACGCAGGTCTGGTCGTTCAGTCTAATCCACATGGAGCTCGAGAACTAACCGATCTGCTAGTCAAGTTCGACGACAAAATCAACCGACACATTATCATCCCTGCCCTCAAGACTTGACGCTCAAGATTGACGCCGCCACCAACACCAGCACTACTAACCGTCTAGTTATCTATCTGTATAAATTATCATGCAACGTTAATTTTGGCAAAGCCAAGGTATCGGAAGTTGACGAATTTTCGCCATACTGGTTAGTCTAAATCCGGGTACAGACCCAGAATGTGCTTGTGTGTGTGTGTTTGTGAAACTTACCAAAGTAAGAGAATCTCCGACCAAGAAACTTTCCAATGACTGGTATCAGGACAAATTGCCAAATAGTCTGCAGTTGTCGCATTGATTCCTCCCATTGTACCTGAGCGTCATTTTGGTAGTCGTCCAGCGAGCTAAGTTCCGAGTCCTCATCATCGCTGGAGTATGATGAGACCTCTGATAGATCCTCCCCACCATAATGATTAGCGCACAATTGATCGCCCTCGGGCGTGCCGAATCGGTCTGTGACCAGGCTCAGCCGATCGGTCGTCATACAAGGAGGCGGCGTGATGGCGTAAGACAGTTGGTGGAGTGCTGGAGGAGACTGGAGCAACCCTATGCCCACCACCTATACTTGCAGGGTCTCTCTCCACAACCACACAAGAAATATTTCACCAAATATTTCAATCATTTGGTCTTCTCGACTAAGAGCGCTCTTCTCGGGGCCAAATTGGACAAGGCTGGGGCGCAGAATCATGGCTTCAACGGAAAAAGCGTTTGACGAGTCCAAGTTCGACTCGGTGTCGGAAGGATCAGCTCAAGTGCTGTTTCCCAAGGGCAAAGTCTTTTACAACCCGGTTCAACAGTTTAACAGAGATCTCAGCGTAACGGGCATTCGCGCATGGTCCAAAATCTATGAAAAAGAGAGACAAGCAAAGCTCGCCAAGAAACAGGATAAAAATCACACACTCTCGGAGGATGGCGAGGTGGTGGTCAAGAAACGCAACATTGAACCATCAACAGACTACTACAACAACATTAGAATAATAGAGGCGCTTTCTGCAACTGGACTTCGCGCTATTCGCTACGGTAAAGAGATTCCCGGTGTCAAGACTGTCATTGCCAATGACATCTCGAAATCAGCAGTCGAGGCTATCCAACAAAATGTGGACCATAACTCGTGCGAGCAGTCGGTTCAGCCCAATTTGGACGACGCAAACATGCTCATGTACAAACACAAGGGCGCCACCAAAGACCAGGTCCACGTTGTCGATCTTGATCCGTACGGGAGCGCCAGCCCCTTCATGGACGCTGCTGTCCAGGCTGTGTGTGATGGAGGTCTTTTGCTGGTGACATGTACAGACTTGGGTGTTCTGGCCGGTAATTCCTATCCGGAGAAATGCTTTTCGCATTATGGAGGAACCACTCTGTATTCTGAGGCCAGCCATGAGTCTGCGCTTCGTCTTGTGCTCTCAATGGTGGCCGCCAGCGCTGCTAAGTACGGACGAGCCATTGAGCCTCAACTGTGTCTTTCAATTGATTTCTATCTGAGGTGCTTTATCAGGGTCTACAACTCCCCGGCAAAGGTCAAGCTCAACATGTCTCGCTCGATGGTGGTGTACAAATGCAGCGGCTGTGGTACTGTCAGTCCTCAGTCTTTGGGCAGAGCGTCTCCCATTGTCCCCAAGAAAGCCTCTAAAGATCCTCAGCAAGAAGTGGTCACAAACTACAAATTTGGCTATAGTCAGGGCCCGCCAGTGCAAGACAAGTGCCAGCATTGTGGATTTACTCATCACATTGCCGGTCCCATGTGGGCCGGTCGGCTCCACAATCCCGCTTTTATTGACGAGATGCTTGCTATAAGGGACACTCTCGATCCTAAGGTATACGGAACCCTCGACAGAATCCAGGGAATGCTCACCATGGCGCGACAGGAGCTGCTGGACGCTCCATTCTACGTGTCTCCACCTGAGATGGCGTCTGTCGCGCGTGCCACCTGCCCTCCACTAACCAAATTTGTTTCGGCCATTCTCAACGCGGGATACAAGGTCTCTGGAACGCATGCCAAGCCGGGCTGTGTCAAGACAGATGCGCCATACTCACTTCTGTGGAACATTATCCGCAAATGGATCCAACAAGAGAACGAGAGCGGCACCACCAAAGCCAAACCTGGGTCTCCTGGAGAGAAACTTATTGTGCCCCGAGACACTGATGTGGACATTTCGTTTGAAACCCACCCAGACGCTGTCGAACTCGACAAGATGCGCAAATCCAAACTACTGCGATACCAGGTCAACCCCACCGCCAACTGGGGTCCCAAGGCTCGCGCCGGTTGAAAACGATAATAATAAATTAAGTATGGCAAATAAATAGATAGAAAAAGCGCTCTATGCGCTGATTTTCGACTGGATCTTGCGCCCAAACGGCGTCGACCGAATGGCTGGCATCAGCGGCCGCACGCTGTCAATGAGCTCGGTCCGAATCGGGTCTTTGGCAGTTTCGATTGCTGTCTGAATCACATAGTTGGCATAAGAGTCACGTACCAGCTGCTCCAGAGCATCTGAGCGCAAAATCTCCTCAATGACTTTGGTTTGGTACGGCGTGCTGAGAATACGCAGACATATCTCAATCACGTTGGATGAAAACTTCTGTACAGATAGGTTACAAATGTGACCAAAAAACTGCTCCACCAGAGGCTCGTTAAAGTCGTCGCGTCCCAGCTTCAGCACGTACTGCACCACATAGTTGCCGTACTGATCCTGGACAAGACTGAGTGCGTTCCGCGTAATGACGCTCACCAGCTGAGCCTTCTGCTTGGGATTAGCATGATCAATGCACCGCTGAATTACACAACACCCGTGCTTGTGTGTGGCCACGTCCATGCAGTTATTCTCAATGGCATCGTACACAAACTGGCACTCTTTGCCGCGCAAAATGTTGAGACATCGCTGAATCACATGATTGCCGTTAAGGTCCTTCATCAGCGCGACAGCAGTAGACTGACCACTCAAAGCCTGGCAGATCAGTTTGCTCTGCTTCTGCGCCTCTGCCCCATTGTTAGCTGTGTCAATGCTACCAATCATGGTCTGGAGGGCTCTGGTGCCGTGTTGATTGAGAGCAATCTTCTTCAGGTCCGAGCATGCGTGCTGAATGAGAGCCGTGCGTTGCTTCTCGTCAACAAAATCCAACAGCTTCTGCACAAGATAATTACCAAAAGGGTCAGTCATCAGCCCAGTAATGTGTGGGCAGGCCTTGCTGAAAATGAGTTGCACAGACCCAGAGTCCTTCTCCTCTAGTTTTCTCTGCAGGTAGCGGCACCCATGTTGGTCTTTGCACATGGAATAAATAGAATCAGCTAGAGACTCCAGTGAAGCTCCGTCATACGATGAGTCCTCGCTGCGCTTGCGCCTAGGCTGCTTATTACTGTTGCCGGTATTATTTACAAGGTGGGGCCGTGTTAGCGCCTGCGATTGCGACTGCGCATGAGTGTCTGTTCCTTTCTTGAGGTTGTGGTTGTTGTTGTTGTTGCTGTTGTTATCATCGTCGCCTTTGGTGTTGCCAACAATGTTACTCCTCTCGTCACCAACACCACCACCGCCGACACTTGGACCACGCTGAGTCCGCAGTATCGATTGGCTGGACTGCTGGTGAAGTACCTGAGAGTGATCGCTGCTTCCGCCACCCAACGACACATGCCTGCTTTCCCGGCGAACCAGAATGGGAAACTTGTCGTCAGTGGTTTCAACGTGAAGAAACGATGAAGCTGATCGCGGACCAGACATTTGTCCTGGTCTGCCAAACTCATTTTTGAAAGACCGTGGGGTGGACGATGGCGATGGGCCCTGGCTTATCTGGAAATGCGCAACGTCAGAAAGTAGAGCATCTTCGCCGGCGAGATTATCCGACATGGGTCTAAACGACATATCGTATCCAGTGTTGTTACTACTTCCAGTACTGAATTTGGATGGAAGCATTGATGTAGTAGACGCAAACCCGCGTTGGAGAGACAGTGGCCCAACCCCTCCTCCACTACCTGGAGATGAAAAGGACCCGGCTCTGCCACTCATCATGCCAACGCCCCCCCACTGAAGACGGGATTGTTGCTGCTGTTGCTGAGGCAATTGGGGAGACAGCTGGAGCTTATATCCATGACTGTTTACGTGCGGTTGAAACGGGACATTACTCTCAAGCTGCTGGTGGTGAAGCCAATCGGTGAAAAATCCATCCTGGGTATTGTTTACTGGGAGCTCAGGTTTGTCGAACCGATCATAGCTAGGCATCTGGCTTAGTGGAGGGCCTCCAATGGGACCACCGGTACTGGTGCCGGACGGACCTAATGGGCCACCAAGCGTCGCGGTAGTTTGACCCATGGGCTTCATCACATTGACTGGCGGCCCATGCTTCGCGCTAGTGTATGGGGGAGTTACAGGTTCGTGGTAAGATACATCAGAGTCGTACGAGGGAATCTGACGGTGCAGCGAAAACATCGAGCTTGTCGAGCCAGTCGATGGCTGTTTATTGTGATAATGGCGGTCTGCTATGGCCGATTGTTCAAAAGGCATTGCGCGGCCCCCTGCAAGTCCGGGTACAAATTCATATGACTGTGACTCCTGTAGCTCCGGCACACCACCATGTTCATGGTTCATCTGGTTAGATCTTTTGTCGTTGATAGTCGCGCCCCTCTGTTTGCTTGATAATGTAACGACACTAAATGGTCCGTGACTTTAGGCAGTTGCGCTGCAGTACCCTTCACTACAGATGCGCCGCCGCCGTATATTGTCCTTCTTTGGTCGTGCTGCCCTCAATCAGGACATAGGTTTTGAGGGTATATAATGTCTCCCTTCGTTGCTCGATTTATGCAGCATGCCTGGAATGTATGCGCGCCGGGCTTTAAAGCCACACGCTTTCCGGGGAAAATTATACTTTTGTAAGCCGGCAAGTTTCCCAGGGCTCACAGGTAATAATAGATCCCCAACACGAATCGATCGTTGCAAGCGCGTCAGTCGTATATCCCCTGCCCTTGACCCTGGCCCTTCCACAGGATCAATCACCAATAGCCCGAGCATGGAATAAGACCGTAAGCCGGATTGTGGAAGAGTGCCATCAGATGGGTAAACTGGGAAAGCCCTCAGTACCAAATCCGATCCAACAACATGTGCCGTTCTCAGGTGTGTGCTTCCTACCTACCCCAAAGGATGATGCTGCATACATGTGCACAACGATGTGTAGGGTCCACGCGTACCCTGCCTGACCTGACTCATGTCAAACCGAGCAGCCACTTTGGATATGAGCTGTAAAGAGCTGTAAAGTCCAGCCAACCAGCATCGCCAAGAAACAAACGGTAGAGGGGCGCCATATGAAAAAAAAATCAATTGTTCAAAAAGAACCAAAAACTTACTTGTGGCGACCAGTCGGCTCCATACGGAAACTGATGCCTCGCAGACATTTGGCCGCTGTTTGCTGCGTTCGTCCCAAGGATTTCTGCAACAAAAAGAGGACCAAAAGTCTTAAGAAGCAGTCTTTTGGAGGACCCTTTTATGTCTGTAATCAAACGCTCGAGTTTATGTACAGAGAAGTGCTCGGTCCGACCAGAAACGTTGGCTCATTGCTTTTTGCTACTCGCGACCCTGATAAGCTGCCTGCGGGTCCCGCCGCACAGCACCCCTGCTTTCTGCTTGCACAAATATTCCAATCTAGCAGTACCTGCCTAATTCAATTTAGTGCCCCTAAAGTAATCAGGGAAATTTACTACATTCAATTCATTCGGGTCTGCACCTGCTGTCTTTGCTGTTGGTACTTTGTGTCACAGCCCAGTGGATCACTCCGCAAGTCATAAACATACCCATAGAGATGAGCCATATTCTCACAATGGTGAGTGCAGACGTGGGTTCGCCCACAAACCACCCACACGCACAAAAGACTGTGGCTACAGCGTCGACAGTGGCCACCGCCGCCAAAAGCTGCCACGACGGAGGGTCTATCCAAAAGGCTCCGTTGGCCCTTGTAATGAATATGAGCCAGTTTTGTGAAAGCGTGATTTGGAGAAATAGTACGGCATCAAGATTGCCTTTTCCCTCAATGATCCCCGATGCGAGTCCGTAGAGTATGGTGCTCAGCGTGACCCACGTGCCAATTGCCAGCGCTACACCAAGAATCACCGAGGTGATCCATATTTTGGGTATGTTCCACTTGGCGGGACTCTTGAGAACAGGCGCGCCGTCGTAGGCTATCGCCAGTGTGGCAATGTCGGCGAATATCGCAATGAACACTACAAGCTCAATGTTGAGGCATCGATCCAGAGCAATCATCCAGAGTCCGAGAAAAAGTTCCAGGTGGATGGACAGCGCGATCCGGTACACAATGTAAGCATTCATGCGATGAAAGATCTGCCGTGCCGTTTTAATGGCGTCAATGATGGTCGACAGGCCAGGTGCCAGCAGGACTATGTCCGCGGCTACCTGTGCTGCGTTTGTTGCCCCCGCGACAGCGATCCCGGTGTCTGCCTTTTTGAGTGATGGTGCGTCATTGACGCCGTCGCCGGTCATTGCAACGAGATAGCCCTTGTTTTGAAGGGCTTCAACCACTTGGTACTTGTGCTTAGGAAACACTTCGGCAAATCCATCTGCGTCCTCGATAAGTTCCTCGAGCGACTGATCGCTTAGCATCATTTGTCCCACAGCCTCGCATACTATACTCCTAGATGACTTTAGTGTGTGTATATCGCCATATATTGTGGACCGCGGTGAGCTGTCAGTGCTGTTGAGTCTCGATGTTTCTGGGACAGAGGTGCCAATGGCGGCGGCGGCTTTGCTCTCGTGAAAGAGATTATCAGCACGGTATATGACGGTACCCAGTCCCAGCTGCTTTGAGGTTTCCTTTGCAATAGCAACATCATCACCGGTGAGCATTTTAATTCGCAGTCCCAGAGCGTTTGCTTCTCTTATTGTCCACAATGTGTCTTGTCGAGCAGGATCATGGCAAGGAATCACACCCAGGAGCTGCCAGGGCCCGCCGTCGGGCTTGCGGGCTACTCCAATCGTCCGGTACCCTCTCTGTGCGTATTTTTTGACGAGCTCGTTGTATTTGTCAAGAGCCTCTGACGAAACCCCTGATCCGTTATTGTCGCTGGTAACAAGCTTCAAGATGCTTGTTGTTGCTCCTTTTGCGCACACCATCGTACAACTGGTCATGGACTGCTGCACGTGTGCCAGGGCTCTCTTGGAGACCGGGTCAAACGGCTGGAATTCGACAATCTGCCACTCGCTGAGCTGGCTGGTGGTGGACTTGTATGTGGTACCGTTGTTTCTCAGGAGCTCTGCTGCGAGAGCTCGGTCAATGGGATCCAGCGGTTGATTCATTGTCAGGCATGCCGCCATCATCAGATCCTCATCCACACGGTACCCTTCAAGAGCAACCGGCGGCTTACACGTCAGCTCGTTCAAGGTGAGGGTTCCTGTTTTGTCGCTGCACAGGATCTCCACTCCAGCAAGACTCTCAATTGCCGCCAATTTGCGCACCACTACCTTCTTTTTGGCAAGATATGCGGCTCCCACTGCAATAGTAGTAGTGGTGACCGCAGGCAGTCCCACTGGTACGCCCACTATGGTGATGGCCAACGTGTACCGCAGCAAAAGCGTCGTTGATGACCCACGGTAGAAGCCAGCAACCCATACAAGAATCAGAGTCAGCATCACCAGGGCTAAAAGTACGACTCCGCAGTCGTTGAGGACAACGGTAAAGTTTCCGTTGCCTGCTGCAGCCTTGTTGTTGACGAGCTGCTGCGACGTCTGAGCCACACAGGTATTGTTGCCTGTTGCCCTGACAATTGCCCTTGCAGAGCCAGACTTTACCAGAGATGACGCGAAAACCTGCTCGGATGCCCGGCGATCAACAGCCAATGACTCGCCTGTGATGGAAGACTGGTCTACCAGCACAAAAGCGTCAGGATTGTTGCCCTTGTCTTCCACAATGGTCGCGTCCGCTGCCACAATGGAGCCAGGTGTCAATAACAGAATATCTCCAACCACAACAGTTTCTGCCAAGATACTTTGTTCCTGTCCGTCCCGGATCACAGTCGTGTGTAGGGCAAGACACTTTTTCAGCTCTGCAACAACAGACCCTGCCTGGTACTCCTGTGTGAACCCCACTACCGCGTTCAGTAGAAGCAGCACAATAATCACCCCAAAGTCGACCCAGCTCTGCAGAGCTCCTGCCAAAATCACAGCAGCAAACATGACATACTGGACCGGGCCCACAAAAAATGACAAAAACTTGCGTACCCAGTGTGTTTCCTCCTCCTCTAGTCGATTTCTACCGTACAGGCTCAAGAGATAGTCTGCTTTTGCTGAGCTGAGCCCACAGCTGGGATCTGGCTCTCCAATATGTTCGTTAGATGACTTTGCCGAACTGGATCCCAAAGAGGGGAGAGAACTATCAATCTTGGATGCAGTGACCGCGCTGGCGCCTATTTCAGAGGCAATTGCATCCAGCGCCACCCTGCGAACGTTTGGGCTGACGTCCATCGCCTCTTCTTCTGATGCCATTTCGTTTGAGTAGGTAGGTACAATGGCGAACAGCTGCTGTCATAATCCTACGTTGTGCGCAGGGCCCATGGCTCGTGCACCAGAATCGATACATTCAATGTAATGCAGTATAATATATTGATAATAGTAACATGTAGAAATAAGCAAAGATGCTGGTAAATCAAGGGGTCGTAAACGGTTAGATGTTATGCGATGTTGCGGTACAATCGGCAGCACGAGCACCACACCACGCGGGAACCTGTTTCCTCGGAGATGTCAAAGTTGCGGTCTCCATGGGCAATATTCATCAAACGGAGACAGTTCTCATGGAATCTGTGGCCGCAATCAAGCGGAAGCGCCTGTGGGATGCTTCCGTCGGGGCGTGCTGCAATACTGCATATGGCGGCGGTGGGCACCGAGCACTGGTGTTCTCTCAAGTACGCTGGTCCTCGCGAGGCTGCTGCGTTTTGTGCTTGTGTGAAGCGCTGAACACTCACACGATACGGATGGTGCCGTGTAGCACCATTGGCCGTCTGGCTGCTGGGCCCTGCTCGTCCACGTTGGAGAATAGGAGATACGGCTGCCGGAGGTGGTGCATGTTCACCGACATTTGTTTGCGGTGTAGACGCAATGCTTGTGTCTGCTGTTGATGTGCCTGTGGCAGCACCCGACGCAGACTCACCTGGGGAACCTCCTGGAACAGCAACACTGGCGGGAGTACTAGACCCACTTGGTGTGCCGTCTGCACTTGGCTGTGGAGAAGAGCCTCTCTGCGTCCAACGGGCCCTCTGTCGTCGAAAGATTTCAGCCAACGAGAAGTTTGTCAGGAACGAACCTGCAGCAGGTCTGGGCTCAGCGTTTGTACCTGCTGGGCGGCGATTGGGTGGCTGTGAGCGGTTAGCGTTGGGAGCAGTATTTGAATTTGACGGTGTTGCACTAGGTGCTAGCCCTTGCTGTCCAGTCGTTGGTGGTGGTCCTGCCGCAGTACCTGGTACTGGTACTGTCTGCCCGTTGGGGTTAGCCGGGGTGTGGCTTCTCGCGCTCGTGGGATTGCGGACGGGATCGCGACCAATGTCGCCGTGATAGGGTCTTACTTCGTCAGCCATTACTCCAATGGGGATAAAGTAACTGAACTCATGGACTCTTGTGTGGACACGAGGTCGATTGTTGGGGCCTGCACCTGGGGCTGGATTTCCACTAGTGGCCTGCTCGTGATTTTCTTGAAACGCTCGTGGTCCTGCTCCTGCAGTTTGTTGTTGTGCTGCTGCGGTCCCTGCACTTTGTTGCTGTGCTGCTCCGGTGCCTGCCGTTTGTTGCTGCTGTGCCGCCTCGGGCGGAATGAAATTAAGTAGACCGCTGGAGAGAACTCGAGGTACAAGAGCGCTGATAAGATCAAGGAGCATTCCACCGGGATCATCACCAGTCTCGGGCGGTTGTCCAATGCTCTGCAGGTACTGGTTTTGAGTCTCGACGGTTGCACGGCACACGGGACATGTATTGGTGTCGCTTAGCCATGACTTGATGCACGTAAGACCAAACCGGTGGCCACACGGCATTTCGACAAGGCAGTGTACTGCTGGCGCCTCGCTGGGCTCGGTGGAATTACTGCCGGTACGAGCACTCTCGGGAACACTCTCAGGAGGATCCACGTCCATTGCACCAGTGTCAGCTACCCCTGGTACACTTTCAGGAGGATCCTCATCGATGCTATCTGCAGTTTGCGCCACTGCCTCTGGCTTGGTTTTGCTCACTTCGGGTGGCGCCGGCACATAAGGGTCAAAGCAGATGGAGCATGTGCGATCCGACTCTGGCAGGGACTCCAGGTCCAGCTGCTTGAGGTCTTTGACGGCGCGCTCAGATGCGCGCTCTCGTGTATCAGCTGGGGGCAATGCGATATCAATGGGGATTGACAATATGGTTGTCCCGCCGGTTCCTGCCCCTGGTGCGTTAGAGCGCGTGTTAGCACTGACATTGGTGGGATCCTGCCCACCACCCCCATCTGCAGGCTGGAATCCTCCTCGTGGCATGAATGGGGGAATAAAGAAATGAGTATGACCATTGCCCAGTCGTGGGGTGTTTGCGTTTCTGTTCGGGTTGCCGCTTTGGTTACCGCTACTTGCGTTGGGGGCTGGAGTTGTGCGGTCATTGGCACTACCGTTGGAATCGGCGGGATTGTTATTGTCGCTACGGCCATTCCGAGTAGCATTAATAAGGCCAGGGATGCTAAACCCGCCACTAAACAGGTTGGCAACTCTTGCAAATGGAGTGTCGTCCTGTGACCCATCGGGGCCACCTGCTCCTTCTGGTGGCGTAACCAACGTCGCTGTATAGTTGACGAGCAGCTCGGTGATTCCATTGCCAAGGTCAATAAAAACCGTGTTTCTTAGGTTGGCAGCGTCCTCATTGCGGTTGTTGTTGGTGGTGGTGTTGGTGTTGGTGTTGTTGGTGTTGTTAATATTGTTGTTTCTGGCAGGCTGATCACCCGAACGCCAGTCGTCTTGGTTGGGATGCGAGATTGGCGGATCGCCATTGTCGCGATGACCCCCTCTATCTGTAGAATCCATAATGAGGAGCCGAAATGAGGATGTTAGAATGCGTGTTGGGTTGTGTATACGAATAAATACCGATAGAATCACAGATAATGCAAGAAATCAAAGGAACAATGCTGGCCGAAGCCCAGTTACGGCATCTTCTATCCTGGATATTGTGGTCGTGGTTGTATAATCTCCCACATCATAAAGGCTGTTTTAGGGTACTTCCGCATTGCCACATTACTAAGCTTCCGTGGAAGCTCCAAGACCTTCGATGAATATTTGGTCTTGTGACCTGGCGTCATTGCATTTACTTTCTTTTGGCTACTTTGTAAGTAAACCACCGTACAGGTTATATTGTTTAGTTTACAGATAATTCGACATCTCATCACTGTCCTCGGCTTTTAGTCCTCCTCACCAATATCCTCGTTCCACACCTCAGGATGGGCCCTAATAAACCGTTGGAGCTCCTCATAGCAACCAACTGAGTCAAGATTGACCACCTCAACTCCACGCGACTCAAGGTACTCCTCTCCACCCTTAAAAGTCTTGTTCTCGCCCATCACCACTCGCCTGATGCCGTACAAAAGACACGCCCCCGTGCACATGTCGCATGGACTCAGCGTCGTGTACATTGTGGCTCCAGCATAAACCTTGGCAGGCAGCCGTCCAGCATTCTCCAACGCATCCATCTCTCCGTGAAGGGTGGGACTTCCGTTCTGCATTCGCTTGTTGTGTCCCCGGCCCAAAACCTCTCCGGTCGCAGAAACAAGAACTGCACCAATAGGGATGCCTCCCTCGGCTGCGCCCTTCTTGGCCTCCTCCAGAGCAATGTTGAGAAACTTGGCGTCGTCTAGCATGGCGGTGTCATCTCGATTTTAAACGCCGGCCATGTCAAATACTTTATCCCACGCCCCCCACACACCGGACCTGGTCAATTCAAAATATATAATTTAACTCCACTACATGGCAAGCTCAATGCGGTACGTCGCCACCTCAAAGCCCTTGAGCTCAATCGGCACGCTATCGTGTTCCACAGCTGAAAGGACATCCATCTGCTCGAGATCGTCCTCTAGACAGTTGCATTTGTACACCTTGGCAATCGGGTGCTTGCTGACCAGAGTGCCTCGAGCCATGCCTCCCATCGACTCGTACACTCTCACAATCACACTCTTGGTGTTCTTGCTTCCGCGCACAGGCAGGATCTGGCGACTCACGTCCTCGTCGTCCTCAAACCGCTTCACAGTGTTCAGCACCAGCGCGTCCGAGCCAGAGACCGTAAACGTGCGGAATATGTCGTCCTTGGCCGCTGCTTTCGTCTCATCAAAGAAAACAGTCCGCAGCGGGTAGTTGAAGTTGAACGCCGATCGCACAATCGAAGGACTCAGTCCGCCGCTATGTGGTAGAAACGCGTACCGGAAGAAATGCTTGCCCATGTCGGCATGCGCATCAGGGCTCTTGGGAGACCGCAGGAGCGACAGGCGCATCATGTTGCCGTGGATCGAGTATCCATACTTGCAGTCGTTGATGATCGTCGCACCGTAGCTGTAGTCGCTGAGATCCGCCCACTTGTGTGCGCTCACCTCGAACTTGGCCACATCCCACGTGGTGTTGTAGTGGGTGGGGCGGCGGTGGTGACCAAACTGCGTTTCATAGCTGGCATAGTCGCAACGCACATCCACGGGGAACTCAACCTTCAGGAACTGGTACGTCTCGTGCCAGTCGACCTCACACTCGAACTGGATAAGTGACGCCGTCGTTTCGGCGGTGGCGGTGGCGGCGACGGCAGCAGCAGCCTCCTCCTCCTCCTCCTCCTCCTCCTCACACGAATCCAGCGAGATCGTCGTGCGGATCTTGCTCTGAGAGCTAATGGTCTGCTCAATCTCAAGAGACGCACGCAGCGGTCCATTCTGCAAAATACGCACTTGTCCAGGCTTCACTTCCTTACGCGAGTCCAGCGAGTAAAGCTCAGTGTCCCATGCAGGGAAACTCATGGGCTGGTCTTCAAACATCACCAGCTGGTTGCCCTTCTGGCCCTTGGCCAGAACCTCCCGCTTGGCTCGGTAGTCCCATACGCTGGTCAGAGCACCGCCTTCGACCGTCACACGCAGAAGATCATTCTTTAGCTCAAACACCCCGGGCTTGACTTCTCGCACGGAAACCCTGTCTGAAGAAGAAGAACTAGTTGTTTTGCTGCGACACAACAGTCCAGAACCATCGCCTTGCACACGAATGTACCCGCCAAACTTGTCGCTCTGCTCCACATCATGGTATCCAGGTGGAACCCTTACAATCTCGGAACGCGCCCATGGCAGTGTGTTGAGCGCACCAAGCTTGGAAAACTCCTTGCTGGCAAACGACGACACACCCAGTGCCTCCATTGCTTCGCGAAGTAACACCTCAGCCTTGTCTTCCACCTCGCGGTACGTGGCACGTGCGTCCTCATACACCATTTCAATCCCGGATCCAGGCAACACATCATGGAACTGGTTCAAGCAAATCTTCTCCCAGAGCTCGTCAATGCGCGCCGTGGGGTACCTGTAGCCCTTGGAGCTGGAGCCGTCTGCTCCCTTGCACACCGTCGCCAGCGTTGCAAGAAACTCAATGTCGTGCATCCACACCTCAGACGATCGGTTGCCCTTCTTCATCGCCGCCTGCGTCGTGTACGTGCCACGATGGAATTCGAGGTACAACTCACCGACCCATGTAACGAGATCCTTGCCGCCGCCGGAGCCCTTCTCAATGGCGTCGTAGAATTCGTCCACGGTCTTACGCATCTCCACTCGGGGGAGAAGCCCCACAGTGTTGGAAAGACCTCTGCAGCGACGCAGCTTCTCGAGCATCTCTGCCGTGGGACCGCCACCGCCGTCTCCGTGGCCAAACAGTAGCATTCCATGTGCATCAGTATCAAGGTTCTTGTGCTGTGAAAGCGATCGCTTGACATCGCCAAAGTGGGCACTGGCAGTGTACGTGTTGGCTGGTGGCATATGCACCAGAACCTGAGTGCCGTCAAGCGCAACCCAGTTGAATGTAGTGTTCGGGTACGTGTTGATGTTGTTCCAACTCAGCTTCTGCGTGAGGAACCGATCCATGCCGGCATGACGACACAGCTGCGGGATCTGTGGCGAGTACCCAAACGTATCTGGTAGCCAAAACACACGGCTACGGAATCCAAAGTTGGCTTCCATGTACCGCTGACCAAGCAGAAACTGCCTCAGAATCGACTCGCCCGACGGCATGTTCGTGTCGCACTCGACCCACGAACCACCAATCGGCACAAACCGCTTGTCGCCGGTCGTGGCAGCCTCCTTGACCCGCTCAAACACATCGGGGTAGTCTTGTGACAGCCACTGGAACTGCTGCATCTGCGACGCCACAAACGTGTACTCCGGGTACCGCTTAAGCAAATCAAGCTGCGACGCCCACGACCGTCCAATCTTGCGGTGCGTCTCGGCAAACGGCCATAGCCACGCCGTATCAATGTGGCAGTTGCCCAGTGCATACACACATGCCTCTTTCGCCAGCGGGTTCTTTGGAGCAGACTCCTCGTCATCGTACACCTTGGACTCGTTAACGTGCTTGCCAATGTACTCTTCGGCAATGACCCGGCACTTTTTGATCGACTCGTCCGGGTTCTCGCGGTCAAACGTATCAATGATCTTGTTCAGCGTGTTACGCGCTTGGTGCTTCTGCCACGAGTCGCCAGGAAACTCGCGCGATGCATCACCAATGATCCAAAAGTCAATGTATAGTGCTCTCGCGTCAAGATGAGGCACAACTAGATCCGCGCGGTTCAGCCTAAAGTACCGGTTGGGGTCCGGCGGCGACCCTAGACCCTGCATGTTGTTGCATGCCGTCTCGATGTAAAACTGGTGCCACTTGCCGTCGCGCCAGCTCTCGGGAACAAGCCATTCCTTGCGTTGTTCTCCGCTCAATCCAATAACGGCCTTGCCATCATTCATGTACAGCATGCCCTCGTCGCCCGAGTCCCACTCAAAAATAACTTGGTCTGCCTTGGTCCACCCATCGTCGCTGGGAATACGGATATTAATCCGAAACCAGTGTGTACTCCACGACGGGCCAAAATTGTCGCCCTTTGACGCATGACGCCACTTGGCCTGACGCATTGCGTCTTCAAAGTGCGGCCGCCCGGAATTGGGCACATCGTACACCTCCAGCTTGACATTGTCTTGTCCATCCACCCGATGACGATCGTAAAAATGGGGCAGGTTCAAGTCATGGTACTCGCCACCAGTGTCAGTGAATTGACGAATTCGTCCATTGTACAATGATTCCAGCTTGCGGGGAACTGGTTCCGTCAGGTGCTCCGGATACTCGTTTCTTCCCATGGCGTTTCTTCCCATGGTTTCCGATGTAGTAGAGTTCAGCAATTGCGGGGGGTTGGCGCCTCTGGGTTTCAGATAGGAAGCCCTAGCCCAGTCTGCGTGGGGGAATGGCCATCATGGTGCTGTTCATCTGTTTGTTCTTGCTTCGATCTTTGCGTTTGATCTTCATTCAAGGTAGAATTCACTAATCTACTGATAAAACAAGAATCCAGCAAAAAATAAATCCTTTAGCGATGCTATGTTTCGATCATAGGACATCAGGGTTATGAGCCCTGCGCGCTTCCACTGCGCCACATCGCTTGTCAAGTTGTGCTTTTGGCCAAACTGACACTGCTATGGTGGCCGCCAACAGACGTATGTCAGCTGAGTAAGCGGGCCAACTTTGTTTCCATTTTGACCCCGCAAAAAGTGGCTTCTGTGGAAAAATTAGAAATTGCAATATCAAGTTAAGACTATTGTGGCAATTCTTCGGACAAAGACCCATAAATCTATAAGATAATCCTAGCCAGAGACACCGCTCAAGTCAGAATGAAGCAACAATGAAGGACTTGGCAAGGTCAAATATTCCCACTGAGACATACCCGTTTTTAGCCGTTGTGGTGTGTATACAAGTCTTGTTATCCCCCCACACACCCCCACCACCCTCATCGCGGGTCTGCGCCACGCCTAGCCGAGACACCAAGTTACATGTGGACTTTAAGATAAACGGACATAATTACCTTCAATAGAAATTTACCACGGTTGTACGAGTATAAACAATTTTGTGGCCCCCTGCCAAAACGTTACCCTGCGTTCGCGATATCTGTGTTGTGTTGTGCGACACCCTGCGGGACTTGTATTAACCATAGCAGCACCATGAGTCTCGGCCGGTGTTTGCTCGACGGGCTCGGCAAGCAGAGCCGGGCCTCAGCGGCAGAAACGGACCTGGGGACCAATACAAAGCTGTGGGAGGTCACCATGTATATTCTCGAGACGAGTGGTACCACAACCGAGAGTTGGACGGAGATAGGCTCAGCCTTTTGTAGAGGATTTATTGACCAAAACAACGAACGCTGGATCATGCTTGATCCAGCGTTTGACATGAGACGAGGAGCCATCGATGACACAAGCAACGACGACACGCCATACTTTTACAAAGGCAAAATCAACGACAACAAACAGTACCAGATTATTGATAAGAGCATCATCATCTGGCCAGAGGAGGGCCAGTTGCCCAGTAGAGCCATCAAGTTTGTGCGAAAAGGTGATTGTTTTGCTTTCTGCGAGTTCCTTGATGAAGCGGTCAAAAACCCCCACGAATCGTCTGATTTCCTGGTCACGTCCCTCCAAATCACAAGCGGCGGTGAGGATGGCGTCGCCGACGAGGAGGCACTAGACTCAAAGCGAACCATTGTAAGCGGAACGGGCACAATTCAATCTATAGACTACAAGCTGTTAATACCGTTTCTTACTCCGCCGCGACGCAAGATAGTCAACAGCGACATGGATGCACAGGATCTCGACATACTCATAAGCAGGGCGTCATCAGGGGAGGGCGGCAACGGGAACGGCAATGGCGACGACGATGAAGAAGACGAAGACGAAATCAGTGGCTTCAGTGCCACTGACGAGTATGGTCCACTAACATTTGAGGATGTACCGGTGCCCACTGTCGACAATGTAGTGGAGATATGCATGAAGCTGCTGACCATTTGTGCGCGGAGGCACGAGGAATTTGTGGGACACGGGTCCTCGCATCAGCAGCAACAACACCAAAACGACAATACTGGTGACCTCTTTACTGACCCTGAGTTCAGAAAAGGACTTATAGAAACGTTTCGCGAGTGTGACAAAACCCCAGAAACCAGGCAGGTGGAGCTCGAGCGTCTGGGAACAATAATGGCATGTATTGTCCAAACATGCGACCTCGATACCCTTGAATCGATGATTAACGAAGAATGGAGAATGGACGTGCTAGGCATGCTAGAGTACAACGACCTAGACGATACCGAGGCCACCCCTAAACTAAGGCAGCAGGTAATGGCGCAAGAAAAGATTTGTGAGGCGATTCCTATCCAGGACGACCTTGTCCGCATAAGACTTGAGGTTGTGTATTGGCTTAATTTCGTGCGTCAGGTGGGACTCAACGACTCGTTTGAGTTGGTCCAAAGACTAGTGAACTACGTCGGCGTCAACCTGCAAGTGTACATTCAAAGTGCGGGTGAGCTGGCGGCAACACTCGAAGAGCTATATTGCGACGAGAAAGAAAACAAGGACGACAAAGTAAAACTGCAAAGGAAGCGAGATGGCGTCGCTTACCTCGAATACCTGCTGGGTGTTCTCAGTCAGTATACCAGTGCCGATACACCTCTCAAGTTTTCCAAGCGCATGGAAGTAGCAATCAACGCTATGATCCAGTTTGCTATGCTTGACGACGATACCGAAACACAGATGCACGCGCTTAAAATGTTTAGAGGACTCCTGGGCGAGGATGGAGCCGAGTTCCGCTTCGATTCTACCAACGAATACAATGCAGCAGGCGTCTCGCTTCTCATTGATAGTCTTCATGGGGCTGACCTGGGGGTACAGTTGGAGATTGTTGAGGTGTTCAAGAAACTCCTGCGCACCAAGCAGATGGTGTTCCAGCCCGGCACCGGCGTCAATGGACTTACGTTTGCAGGAGCCACAATGGAGGAGAACAAGACACCTGAAATGGTTCATTTCGAGGATATGTTTTACCATCGCTCGGCCGCTGCGCTGTATGCTCCGTTGGAGGATCCCGTCGACGGGCACAAGTCTCCGTACCTGCGAAAGTTTCTATGCGAGAACCTCTGTGATCTCCTGGGAATGTCCTTCAAGGAGCATGAGCCTATATACCTTACGTGGTTCTGCAAAGAGCGACAGATATGGCAAATACTGGGCCGAATCCTCGGGGATGAGGATAGATTCACTGCAGAGAAGCTGGCCGCTTTGCGGTGTACCCGACAAGCCATTGAGCACATTGATTGTCTCGAATTCAAAAAGACGCTTGCAGAGAGTGGATACCTTGACATGATTGTCGACACTCTGCTTAAGATCAAGGACCGCAACACGCTTATGCGGTCTGCATGTTTGGCGATTCTGCACACCATCGATTCGTGCCAGCACCGAGAGGGAGAAGCCAGTCTAATAGAGGCAATGTGCAAGTCACGAGAACGACAGTTGGAGGAGGAACTGGGCCACATTGCAGTAGTAGGCTCCCTACTGGAGAGTTTCCATAATCCTAGCCCCAAGCAACCGTTGCAGCCCACGGTCCAGCGCACCAGTTCGTGCCTCACAGATGTGGACGACGAAGCTGATCTTTGGCTCAACCGCCAACTAACGGGACCAACTGTAACCAATGGAGACAATGATACCGATGACGACGAGCAGCCTACCGATAAGGATAAAAATGAACATGATGAAGGGGCACAACCCAGTGACAGCCCTCGCCCCCAATTGAAACGTCACGCAACTTCCTTTAGCGCCGGGGGCAACTCTAGCATCACACGGAAACGGCTACGCTCACGCGAGACTAGCAGAAGCGACCCACTAATACTAACAACCTCACAACAGCAGCCACAACAACAACAAGACCAACAAAGCAGGGTCCAAAACTAATGCGTATAATGATGATGTAAATGATATACTCAATCAGAGCTTCTGCTGTGAACTGTTCAGAATCTTGATACCCTCGGGGTAGAGGTCCATGACGCCAGACTGGCCCGTCTGCCACGCGGCGCCATCTACCACACTGACGGTTCCAGAAATGTAGGATGCGGCATCCGAGAAGAGGAAAACAGTGCAATCGGCAATGTCTTGAGTACTTCCTAGCCGCTGAAGAGGAATCGTCTCCACTGCACGCTTTCTCATGTCCTCGGGCATGAGGCGAGCCAGACCCTCAGTGCCGTCGATTCCACCAGGCGCAATGGCGTTAGATCTGATGCCCAGAGGTCCCAGCTCCACAGCGAGCGTTCTCATGAGAGAATCCACACCAGCCTTGGCGGAGGAAGCGTGCAGTTGCATGGGAAGGCCATAGTAGTGCAGCGTGGCACTGACAAAGATAATGTGGCCCTTATTCTTGATGAGCTGGTCCAAGCACGCCTTGACCGTATTGTAGGATCCAATAAGATCAATCTCAATGACGGTTCGGAAAGCGTTGGTCGACAGAGCAGCAACGTTGGACAAAAAGTTACCAGCAGCTCCTGCAATCACATAGTCGATCCTGCCCAGCTCAGCCACGGTACGGTCCACAGCAGCCTTGAGAGAGTCCACCTTGCGCACGTCCACGCCTCCAATGCCCAAAACCTTGGCTCCGGGACGGAGCTCAGCAATCTCCTTGGCCGCTTGCTCAGTCTCGGCAACACGACGGCCCAGGATCACAGCGTTGGCGCCCAGGAGGACCAAAGCTTCGACCTGGACACGGCAGATGGTTCCAGCGCCACCAGTGACAAACACAACCTTGTTTTTGAAGAGACCCTCCTTCCAAACAGAGGTCTTTAGGTACGAAGCGTCTAGAGTGCAGCCCATGTTGAATGCCGAGATGAAGAGACGAGGTTGGGGCTTATATAATGGAACCTCGGGTAAGACAAATTGTGGGGAGAGCCGAACAACTATAAACCCCACACCCCGGTGAATCGGTGCTTAATTCGGCAAAGCCGTGAAAAATGAATAAAAATAGGAAGAAACAAAGACCGGATAAATGCACCAACCAATGCCGGTGATACTAGTTGTGATGCAGTAGCCAATCCTCGGTGATGCTAGTTGAGATGCATGTATGAGCTCAGTCTCTCACTGGCGGCAAACAAACATTTCCATGTGTTTGGAGCAAATCGGCTCGCCCATGCTCATGTGACGCTACATGTATCAAATAGCAGCAAATAGCTTGGCCATCCGATTCGACGCATTTGACTTGACTTGAATATCATTTATTATTTTTGACACACTTAACACAAGTTGATCTCGGATAACGTGCGGCTGTGAAATTGCACTTGTTGGCACTAGGTTGGCTTTAGGATATCACTTTAAAACTCCAACAATGAGCGCAGATTGGACCGTCGATCCCGATAACCGGCGCAAGCTTCTTGCTCTGCAAAAGCAGGGAGAGAATAAAAAGTGTTTCGACTGCGGAGCGTCCAACCCCCAGTGGGCGTCTCCCAAATATGGAATCTTCATCTGTCTCGAGTGTGCTGGCACCCACCGAGGGCTGGGTGTTCACCTGTCGTTTGTGCGCAGTGTCACCATGGACCAATTCAAGCCTGAGGAGATGAAGATGATGGAGCTCGGAGGAAACCAGAATGCGCGGGAATATTTCGAGTCAGAGGGTGTCGATCGCTCCTTACCGGCTCAGATCAAGTACTCATCCACCGTGGCTGAGGACTACCGGGATCTACTCGCCTCCAAGGTCCAAGGAACAGAATTTGTGAGGAAGGATCGACCAAAGCACATTGGCAATGCCCAGTCTTCACAGGACTCTCAACGGCAAAACCGACAAGGGCCGCAACTGAATGGCAAGGCCGCCGCTGTGACTTCCTCCTCATTGTCACAAAAGGAGAAGAACGAGGCTTATTTCACTGATCTGGGTTCTAAAAACAGCACTCGCCCGGCCGATCTCCCTCCTTCCCAGGGAGGTCGGTTCCAAGGATTTGGAAATACCCCTGAGCCCACTAGAAGTAGCTCCGAGTCTGCTCCCAGTTTCTCTCTCGAGAAGTTCCAAAACGATCCCCTTGCCTCAATCAGCAAGGGCTGGGGATTTTTCTCGCAAAAAGTGGTCAAGCAAGTGGGCGAAGTCAACGAGAACTACGTCAAGCCCAATATGCGACAATTCGCCGAGGCTGATCTCGGAACTAACGCAAGAAAAGCCATGATGCAGTTTGGCCAGAAGATGCAACAAACAGGAAAGTATGGCATAGAAACCTTCAACCAGTTCACCGCGGGCGAGGGCCGTAATGCCGGTGGATCCAACTACTCAAGATTGTTGGACCAAATGCAAGATAATGACGAAGGAATCGAGCACGCATTTGGGTTGCAAAAACCCACCGAGCCAACCAAGCTAGATGGCCTGAAATCCAAAGAGGATCAATGGGACAATTGGTAACACATATAATACACTACTGACGCCATATTCTTGGGGTTTGCCTATTTTGTAACAAAAGGCAGTAGTTGCACACAGTCCAAAAAAAAATATTGTCGACACCAGCAGGATTCGAACCTGCGCGGGCGAAGCCCAAGAGATAGTTACGAAGATTCGAATCTCTCGCCTTAACCAACTCGGCCATAGTGCCTTAACCTTGGTGCAAAAGCATTTTGGTGCACTATATAGTGTAGCAGCCTAATCGCCTAGCTTCTATCCCCAACCCTAGTCGCAAACCCTAATTTGGCTTGACGTGAATGTCATTTATTATAGTGTCCCGTTTCTTAAAATGGAAAAAATTAAACAAACACTTAGAGAAGTTAGATCAAGCCTGAAGCACCAATACAGCAAGCATACCCGCCACAATGGACGCTCCAGCAAAATTGACTTGACTTGACTTGAATATCATTTATTATAGTCTCATGTATCGTATGTCATACCTAGAGAGACTGTGGAGGTC